>CM076574.1:1131066897-1131279926 GCA_034641835.2 Pinus albicaulis
TCACTAATATTCCTCCCATACCGACTCAGTGGGTCCTTTTCTAAAGTATTTTAAGTCAACCACTAGCTGATAGTAGGATTTCGACTTCCAGAACTGTTGTTTTAAAGCATTCTTAATCTATTGAATAGATGGATCCACATGCTAGCCTACGTACCCCATGTACCAATCCAGGGCCCTTTCATCAAAGTTGAGGGATATTTGCACCCTCTTTACAACATCACTAGCTACATTCTGCGCAGTCCATACTGATTCTGCTACCAACCAAAATTGGTCCATATCTATGTCTCCTACACCCTTCAAGGTGGGTAGTTTCATATGTACAACCATATATTCCTCTGGTGGTGGCGGAGGTGTGGGGATTGTTCCCTTATCTTGGTCGGCAGTGGTGTATTTGGAGGATTACTTCCACCTTGCACAACCAAATATCTTAATGGGTTGTAGATGGATCTATCCCATTCTTGGTTGGTTCGGTAGTACCTACCACTTCGTTTTGTACTCTCACTGTTATCAGAGGTCATTCATTCAGTGTGGCTACAAAAAATTCCCTTTTCACACAGTAATATTTTTATTAGCAATGGAAATGCTCATAGGAACTTACCTCAGAATCCTTTGAAGAACCTTCGCTCTACCTCAGAGTAGGAAACAAACTGATCCACTGTGAATTCTGTTACAAATCCTCCTAGCACACTGTCTACCCAATGATCTACCATACATCTGATTGTGTTGTCAACCTTCTACAACTGTTGAATCAATTCCGGACTCCACTATGTAACATGATCGTCTTTCCAACACTTCTGAAATTCTACTGGCCTCACTAGCCACTCTTGAAGCTCGTGCGCAAAAGTTACAAAGAAAATTTCGTATAATTCGGTGAAAAAATATTTGTTCTTCCACTTCTCAGCCTTCAGCTTCGTGATGTGATTCTCCTTTACAGAAATCTCCTGAACCTTTTTTCGAACGAGTCTTCGAGATACAATTTCTCAGGTCTGCAATGGCCTCATGGCATTACTCGATCTGTCTCTCACAATGCTCCCTGTCCCGACAATGGAACCATTTGTTGGCTTTAGGGGTCCTGACCCACCTTTGAAGTTAAGGTTTGCCAACAAACCCCTATACTACTGGCCCTTTCAGAAATGACCTACTTTTGCAGGCCAAGGTCTCACCCAAAGTAGTATGGGAGGGTGTTGGAACCAGGTTTCTGCATCCTAGGAGAGAGTAGGTAATTAAGGCAGATCTTCGTTGAATCTATCAAGTTCGCACAAAAGCAAGCCTATTATCAAGCTTTTGACAGTATAATCAACATGTACCCATAAAAAAAGCTACTATCATTAACATATCTGATCAATACATTCACATCCACATGCACATTAGAAATTATCACCACAAACCATTACAATCGCAACTAATTTCTAGATTGTAGATACATTCGTAGCTTAAATAAATAACACAGAGGTACTTCAGTGATAAGAAAATCAGTCTAGATATCATAAAGATACTTCAAATAGATTACGTAGTAATTAGTATCCAAAAACCTAATTACAAACCCAAGACAGAGCCCGCGCACACAGCCAATAGGAGTCCATACCAAAAACAAACCAAGACAAATCTCAACAGTTCATTCGCATCATCAATATTTATTCTTCTTACATACCAGACCCAACTATCTATATATTTATATCATTATATCATTTGCTATCCTATGGTCCAAAACCATGGTTTGCGGACCCTAGGTCTACCCTTTGACCACTTACAAAACATTGGGGGTTTGACCCGCCCCAAAACCCACATGCAAGACCAACTATTACAAATTTTTATAAAAAATGCAGCTTAGGGAAGCCCATTCCAACAAGTGGTTTATCCCATTTTCACAGGGGATGGAATGGATTTGTCTCTGAACCTTCCCTAAAATAGAAAATTATCCCAATTTTGTTCCATATTTTTCATTTCAGCCTTCGCTAATATTTTAATTTGTCCATAATCATAAACATACTATTTTTCTCTTTCTTAGGTTGGGGTTAAACATTCCTAGCAATCTTAGTGATACTTCTAGACTACTAAAAGGGAAGATTCATCTTACGTTGGTCCTTAAAATAGGCTAAAAGCTGAAATGGTTCCTAGAGGTTACAATGTACCTACCTTATCATGTGATATATTTCTACGTCAAATATTAACCTTCTTGTCATTCCTCATTTTCGTATGCATGTGGAATCCCTTCACTCCAATTTAGATTTGATTTGTCTAGCACTAGGAATTGATTGTAGTTGAACTCTTTGACAACATTCTTGAACCAACACTCCCCTCCTTAAGGAAGGCCCATGTTTTTTTTTATCTATTCCTGTGAATAAAACATTTATAACTAGTTAAAGTGGGGCACAATTCCACTAATAGTTTTTGTGAAAGTTCTGATAACATTAAAATTATGTCCTTCAAATTTTTCGCATAATGGAAACCATTTGTCCACTTCAAAGTATTTTCATCCCTATAGGTATTCCTAGAGAAATTTCATGCCACTTGGCTTAAAACATGTTATAGGTGCTTTCATTATACCTTTTGTTGCAGGGACAAAATGAGTTAGTCTCGATTTATTTCCTTGGTATGGAGTTAAATGGAAAGGTAGTTGATGGAAAATGAATTGGATAATTTTTTATAATGGCGAATAATATTAGAGTTACATGGATTTGACTAGATACAAATCATACTAGCGCATGGGAATGATCACACATGTGTGATCTACAATGGTTGGATTATGTAGTGGTGAAGTGAATCACAATCTACCTGTACTACGATCAAAACTAAATGATGCATTACTCATGAATTAATCATGCAATGAAGGTGTAGTCTATTTTATCATATTTACCTCATGTCACACTTATAGAACACAATACCATCATTCTTGTGTTTAACTAATCGTTGTTGTGGGCCCTTTAAATCTCATCCATTTTTCTAGTGCATGCATGATAGTTATGGGAATGAAAATTCCTATCTAGCATCGTTATGGTCTATGGTTAATCAAAAGTGTTTACTTCTAAAATTGGACTCCTGCATCCAGTAACTCCTACGGTACTCGGAAAAAAAAAAAGTCATGCTATGGGATATCAATCACTCCAATTTTTTTCATTCGTTGTCTTATGTCATCTTCTAACGCTCTCCTACTATTTATTGTTCAGATTTTGATCACAATTCTAGAAAAATAAATTGTTTCTCATAGGAGAGGGTGTAATTTTGAATCCTACAGTACATTCTAGTAGTCTTTTTTACAAACCCTCAAGCTTGTAGTTTTTGTAGAAAAATAAAATTGTAAGTCTTCTAATGTACCTTCAAATATAGGTACTATCTCTTCATCATATGAATGAAACTGTTGAAGGTGATCATGTGAGTGATTCATCTAATTACTAACCATTGATATATGTAATTAATGGATGCACAATTACTCACCTTTGATGGCAATGAGAGCCAAGGAACATCCGTACAAATTGCAAGATACAAATACATGTGTTGAAGTTGAGTCACCTACGAGATCCAACAAACATGAGACATCGATGTATTCTTACTATTTATAGGTGATGGAAACTTCGATTAATGTACACAAACCTCAAGGTACTGCAAAGAGTTTATAGCCTTTTATCCCAGATGAAGTGTTCATGTTGATGAGAAAAAGGATGTTAGAAGGATGGTCTTAAGGAATGCCTCATCAAATAGGTTGATAAAAAAAAAATGTGAATATTAATGATTAAGGAAAGAAAACAAAATTACATTGACCTTTCCATGCCACAAGGTGGTTTTCATAACTAGGCCCCATCATTATTATTATTATTACACACAGACACAAAATTATATATCTATATAACATAAAGGAGAGAATAATTCAAGAAGAGGGAATATGAGAAAAAAGAGGACCTCCCTACTTTACCACCTCGATTCCATTGTTTTCAAATTTATACTATAAATTCTATCTTGGACATCGTGTTCTCGTAGAACTTCAGCTTATTCCCATTCACAAGAAAGGATGTTCAGTTTTCATCAATATTCTTAACCCGAATCAACCCATTCTCAAAAGAATTCTCAACTTCATAGGGTCCTAGCCAATCAGTGGTGAAATGCCGTTTGAAGTCTTTAAATATTGAATCTAAAGAAGAAAAAAATCTCCTGGGTGGAGATTATTCTGTTGAATTAAATTATCATGTCATTTTTTCTAGTGTTCATATACCAATAAAGTCCACTGGATGACGTCCTACCTGATATTTTCAAGTTGGTTCTATTGTAGGAACCTATGCTCATGTGCTTCTCTCATATCCATCCCTAATTTTATAACAACTCGAAAAGTATTTATATGTAACTAAATTGGGATAAGGATATAATTTTTAGAACCATTCATCTGTGGTATAAACTGTAGTATTCCTCGAGGTCATCCAATAAACCTGAAGAGCTTCATTCAACCTGTTGGCCTAATGTTTACGATCAATTTCCAAAACTTTGTTGAGGATGGATTCTAGTACTTTGTTAATCGAATAAACTTTCCTTTTATCTTATGTATGGTACGTTGTGGAATTAATGTGCCTAATGTGATATTTCCACCGTAATAGAATTGATTATTTTGGACGTGAACTATGTTTCCTGGTGTGTGACAACCTCTTGAGGTATGTCGATTATGGTAAAATTGTATTGATACAAAATATCAACGACTCCCTTTTCATTGACTAAAAAAAACCTTTTCCTCTACCCATTTTGTGGTTTAATTGATGCACACCAAGGTATATTTCTTCTTCCTTGATATTGGTATGATTGGGCCAACAAAATACAAGGCCCATTTCTTGAACGGTTCAATAAACACTTGCATGTGTAATGGAATTTCATTTTCTTGAACCAATCTCCCCACCCTTTGACAACTATCACATTGTTTCACATACTTCTTGGCATATTTAAATAAGTTAGTCCAATAGTAACTAGATTGCAATACATTATAGGTAGTTTTCTTATTAGAAAAATGGTCTTTTTAAGACTCCTTGTGGCAAGCCTTGATGATTTCTAGTATCTCATCCTCTCGAGCACACTTGAAAATATAAGATCCAAAACTCTATAAAAAAGGTCACCACTAATCCAGGAATAATAATAACTTTTATTTATGATCCTGTAGCTCTCAAGAGCGAGTAATTTTTGAGCTATTTCTCCTGTAGCTAAATAATTTGCAATTTCAGAAAATCAAGGTAAGTGAGTAGAAACTGCAAATAATTTTTCATCCATAAGATATACATCTACAAGAACATCATTATTTTCATTTCACAACCTAGAAAATAAATCAAGAACTATATTATCTTTATCAATGTGATCTACAATTGTAACATTAAATTCCTATAATAACATAAGACATCTCGTGATGCGGACATTACTTACTGTTTTATTTATAAGGTATGATATGGTTGTGTGGTTGACATGGAAAAATACCTCATAACCTGTAATATAATGCACGAACTTGCATATTGAATGCATCACTCGGAAAAACATTTTCTTTGTCACAATATACTTCAACTCAATGGTGGTTAAAGTTTTGTTCGTATAGTAAATGCCGTAAAATATCAGGCCATTATTTTGTCTAAGGATGACCCCCAAATATGTTTCTAAGGTTTCTATGAAGATATGAAATGCAAGGGACCAATTAGGTCCCCTTAAGATGGGCGAAACTGAAATATTTTCCTGGAAGGTCTAAAAGGCCCACTGACTTCGATCATCACAAAAAAAAGAAACATATTTGGAGAATAATTTAAGTAACAACATGGTTATATTTATAAGAATTTGAGTGAAACGTATATAATATCCAACGAAACAAGGAAACATATTACCTCGCTTGGTGTTTTAGGATCAAATAGATGAGATAAAACTTTGAACTTGGCATTCTCTACTTCAATTCCTCTAATAGAAACCACATGACCAAGTACCACTCCCTTATTTTGTATCATGCAACATTTTATATTTCATAGGGAAAGGTGTGATTCCAAGCATATATTAAGTGGTTTCTTAAATTTTCTAAAATATTCCTCAAATGAAACTTTGTAGATAACAAAATAATCCATGTAAACTTCCACAAAAGCATTGGTCAAGTGAAATAAAATCCCTAGAACTACCCTATGAAAGGTAGAAAGGTGATTACATAACCCAAAAGAAAACACATAGTAGGTGAAATTTCACTAAGGAAAAGTAAATGTTTTTTTCTCTTAGACCTCATAATCTATATGGATCTGGTTATACATGTTATACTCCTATAAAAATGAGAAATATTTCCTTCCCGCCAAGGTGTCTAGGACTTGGTCTATAAAAGGGACAGGGTAATAATCTTTCATGATAGATCTGTTGAATTCATAGAAGTGTACACACACACAACTTTGTTTAAAATTTTATCACTAAAACTAAGGGGGAATCCATTTACTATTGGATATCAAGTAAATCAAGTGAACATCAAAAAAATATTTTATCTCTTCCTTTACTATTTTTTTTAAGTGATGTATTCATGTTCCTCTGAGGCTATTGGATATGGTGAGCATCAATATGCATATAAATACTTTGTAAATAGACTGCAAGGACAATTCCCTTCATGTCGTAGTAGTCACATTTGAAGGATTTTATATGTTCTTGTAAAGCATGGATAATTTATTTTTATGATCATTAGTATGTTCATTACTAATATTAAAAAAATTATTAAGATTCGCTTTATTAGGAAGCAATATGGTTCGATATCTTATGTGGAAGATATAGTAGTCTAATAAAACAAAGAAAAATTTGTTATATCATAAAATTCCTACACATCATCCCTTAAAACTTGTTCTAATTGATCATAATAATAAATATAAGAAACATAATTACATATAAAAGAGTTAACCTTACTTTCCTCTGAACGTTACCAAAAAATATTTACCTGGTCTACCATGCACATTAGCTAAACCATTTCTTTGTCACTTATTTATTCATAAAGCTAAGGGACTTTCTCTGATTATGTCACAGATTTTGTAGGAGGATACAACGTGATCTATTTTACATCACCATAATGAATAAAAATACTACCAGGTTTGCATCTTATGAATCCGTCTACGGTAGCAGGTAACAACCTCCCCTAAATTATAGGATGTCCCCCAGCCATTGATTTTGTCTATAAAACTATGAAATCTACTGGATACTCCAATGAATCAAAGGAGAAAATTACATCATCAATAAATCCTTCCAATTTGACACTATATTTTTCGGCTAATTCAAGTACATTCACGGTAGGAAAAATATCTGTCAACTCATATAGTCTCATAGTTTACGAGGTGATAATATAAATTCATGCTCCAAGGCTGATTCGAGTGCTCAGAATTAAAAAAAAATCCATTTATATGCATATTAAAATTTCCAGGAGGAAATTTCAACCTAAAATTTGTTTCTTAAGGAAAAATAATAAAATAATAGTTAAAATAATAAAATAAGAGTTATGAACTTTGGAGGGAAAAGAATAAAACTACGTTTTTTAATAAAATCATATCTCATCATAGTGGTCTCATATTTATCTAAGGTTCATAAGGAATCATTGTTTCCTTATTATAATAATTGCATTATCATCCATTAGGAAATATATATATTGTATATTCATTTTCTAGTCAAAAAATGATGACAACCATACATCAAGTAGGTCATAAAACATACTCATAACCAACACGTAAGAACCATAAATAACAATGATATAAAATCCATAAAATCCACATATAAACCAGTACATTTACACATAAGATACCATGGATAAGAAGCTATTATTAATAAATTAAAAATCCAACCGGGTATGGTACTTCCATAAACCACCCAACCATAGATTAGATGAAACAAATATTTATACTAGCCAATCACTCCAGTGCCATATTCCAACCATGAATGTGGGACTCAAAACCAAAGCAAACCAAGTTTCCTTAGGATTTACCTCAATCTCCACAGGATCACTAGGCCCTAAAAAAGTATGGATTCTACCGTCTTCCTACACTGTGAGGATGTTTCCTGCCTCCTAGTCTCTAGGATTTACCATATATCCCCAATTCAATGGTCGAGGATTCCTAGGATTAATTGAGACTCCAATAGCCAGGATTTACAATATATCCCATCATACAACAATTGAGTATTTGTAGGCCTAATTGAGGGCACACACCTCTAGGATTTAGCATATATCCCACCATTCACCGTTTGGAGATTCCTAGGCCTAGCAACACACACAAAATATAGATTTACCACAATTCTAGTCCAATTCAATAATCTGTAGGCCATGTGTTCTTTCTTTCAGAGACATCCTCACTCAATTTCAAAACCATTTGGCCATCCAACTTAACCAAATATAATAGACCCCATCACACAATGGATATCTAGAAATGGAAAGGCTATGTTGAAGAACATTGTCACATTTAGAAAATCCCATGACAATGACATCAAGAGAACCAAATACACACATGCATGTACCACGCATGCCGAATATAGCAAGTAAATCATACATGCAAATTGATACCTTCAATTAAACCCACTATAGTCGTATCATGCTCTTCCTTTCTTGATCATTGATTTCCTATCCCTTATTAGTCCTTCTTTTCCTTTCCTTGACCCAATGTTGTAGTTCTCCAAGAAAAATATAACTGTACAAGAGTGTGGGAGAGATAATAGAGTGAGAAATATGAAACTGAAATGACAAAAGGTTACACAGAAAAAGGTTACCAACTTATCCTCAGAAGCCTTTTTCTCAATGAGGCTTTTATTTTTTTCATGTTCCATTAATTTCCTTCATTATCCTCCTCCCATGCAAACTGTGACCTTTCACTTTCCTGTTCTCCTAATTCCCATTATTTTAATAAATCAAATGGTAATTAATATTTATTTCCTTTCCAAATCATTTTTTTGTGCCTTTGGTCATTTTCCTTTAGCCATAATAAAACAAATGAACACCCACTAGGATGATTTTCTGAGCTTTTAGCTTGGAATACATCTCCCATAACCTTGGTCTTATTTTTCCTTTATTAAATTCATTTACATGAAATTTTTCCCAGGGATGTTACAGAACCCTTCCCCTTATGGGAACACCGTCCCTGGGGTTCAATGAAACTTATAAGCCAACTAATTGTTGAAAACCAAAACATACTGCTTATGGAGTATTTACAATTATAACTATTGAAAGCATGAAAAAAATACCATTTATTGGAGCTTTATAACACAAATCATTATGTTATTTATAATAACAACCACATATACTCATGAACATTTTCTTCAACCAACAAATGAAAATGATTTTTATGGATCTTTATAAATCCATCTAGATGTAATATTTATAATAATATACACATATACACATATGAACATCTACTCAAAAAACAAATAAAACGATACGATGCATGTATCTGCAACAAGGGAATCCATAGGCTCATATATCCACCTTCAAAATAAGTACCAAGATTCACCTCCTTCCCAGGAATTCTAGAATTCACTACCAAAGTCAAAGTCTGCGTCCAATGTGCAGTGGTACGATCCTGATCCACTTTTCCACCCAATGAACAGTTACCATCTCATTGTTCTATTTCACAATCCCAATGTGCATCTGATTACATATGGAAATGATAACGACCAAAATAAATCCATCCCCCAACCTTCCCTTCTCTGCTACATATTCCCTCAGGAAATATGGTCATTCCCTTGCATGTTGTAAATCACCTTGTAATTTCTTCAAAATCCCACTTCCTAGGTTATCCATCCCTGAAAAAGGCTTCCTTGCATTGGAAGGTAAAACAATTAAGCCATATCATGGCATCAAAACCATCATACCAGTTATAACATGATCATGGAAATCAGCGGACACTATTTGGTACCAGTGTCCCACAATGGCCTTGCTCTTGAAGTGCTTTAACAACATACTAATGCCTGTTCCAATTCCTTTTGTTGCTGCTACTAGTGCTTACAGTCAATTTCCAACACCAAACCAAGTATTTCCATGATCTCTTGTAGTAAGAACATAACTTCCATTAGATCCAAAATAAACTAAAATAAATTCACATTGTACATCATTGATATCTCTTCAATAAGGTACACTTTTAATTATGTTCTCTTCGTGTCACAACAAGTCAGACTAGACGTTTGATCAAATCATGTATAAACATATCATATATGGTTAGCTGAAAATGTAATCATCATAATCAAAATCATAGATCACATGTAACCATCATAAACCATAATCATAGATCATATGCATAATTAAAACTGAAATAAAATATTGATAATTATAGTTTAATCGATCCTTAGATTCTATGTTTATCCTTTCCTTAAAGACACCATATCAGTTACCACAACCAACAACACCCAGTGCCTTCTCTTTAACCACATACACATACACATACACATAGTCTCCATCATACACATACAACCAAACATGCCATACAACACCATATAATACATTCACGTACACATAACATACATCACGTACACCTACACCCGGTGTACAACACAACACATACACCTGCATCTGGTGTACGAAACAACAAATAAACTTACACCCACTGTACAATAGAAGATAATACATACACCTACATCCGGTGTAAAACAAAATACATATACTTAAAAAAGGTATAACACAATGGATACACATGTCACGATGCCACGACTACACAATGCACATACACAGTACCACACATGCACAAAACAACATGTACAACATGCACACAATACCACATGTACAACATGTACATAGTATCACCTATATACAACACCACCTGAAATAATTGTACACAAAACCACATGTACACATCACAAATGCATGAAATGTACATGACACCACATGTACACAACACCACATGCATGATATCTACAGAACACCAACTACACAGAGAACCCCAAGTACAACATGTACATGACACCACATGCACACAACACCGCATGTACAATCATACACACAACACCACATGTAGATAGCACCATATGTACAACATGGAAATCACGCCATATGTACACAACACCATATATATAGCATGCACAAAGTAGCATATGTACATAGCACCACATGTCCATCATACAACACCATATGTACACAACACATTATATATAACATGCAAACAACACCATATATACATAACATTGAATAAACAGCATGTACATAACACCATATATACACAACACTGGATGAAGACAACATCATAGGTACAACATGTACAACATATATAGAAGAATAGTACCACACATCCATATACCACTCTATCTCTACCAAAAACCTTGCTTCTAATGTCTTTTCACTATTCATAAATGTTCCATCATGTCGTCGATCACACTACTTCCATTCTGCTGATGCATCCCTCATCATTACCCATCCATAACATAAACGTAGGCATAGTAAAATCATATAATATCAATTCATATCCAAATTATACCGAATTTGTAGATATGTTAGGGTTACACTTCCTACTTCATTCCTCATAAACCAAGAACGTCTTCATTCCATTCACTTACATAAGAAATATTTCCTCCAAAATAATTATTTCTAATGACCCTATTAGACAACGTCATACAAAAATACATATATACATAAAAACATTAACATATAAAAATCATGATCCTGGATGACCCTACTAGAAAACGACATACATACATACATACATACATCTATGTATACATATATAAACATTAGTATAATCACGATCACAACATAATTATAAGATGTCATAATATTAAGGTTGAGTGAAATCCCTTTATCTGTGCACAACATGCACAACATTAAGAACAACAGTTCCCAACTTAGCCAAGGCACATGAAGCCTCATGTAAATTTACTTCACCTTTCTCATGATTGTCCTGCCACTATCCATTTACCTCAATGGACACAACCAATCCAATTGGATTTCATATTCTTACCTTCAACTTCCCTTTACGCATGTACCAAGCTTCATATGGCTCTTACATTACCTGCTAGGTTTCATTCAGCTCTCCCTAAGATCCATTAATTTATCTTTCCTAACAAATCTACAAGACCCTCAAAATATAAAAGGCAAGATAAATAATAAACTACAAGAAAACCATAAAAAACCAATAGCAATACAACATCAAAAACAAAGTGGTATGGCTATAAAAAAGACATAAAAAAACTAAAAATCAAGACAAACTAATAAAAAAAGACCAAAAGCACAATTGTAGTTGTTAGTGACCTATAAATATAGGATTCATAATTTTGACTTGATTGATGGTAATCTTGTAAATATGTACATACCTTTCCTTCTGCAAGTTGTATTCCCATATTCTGTAAAAAATAAAAAAATCAAAAAATCAAAAAAGAGGGTAAAAAAAGTCCTAAAAGAACAATCAAAGGACTTAGAAAAAATAATAGACCCCAAAAGAAAAATATGAATAAAACATGAAAGTGTGCAAGTCTAAATTCCACTACTTTTACCTTTTGAAGTTGATTATGGCAGAGTGTCAATAAATTCCATAATCCATGATGAGTTAAATAGTCTAATCTTGATTTGTCATGTTTCAATTTCCCTTGTTGTAGATAGAGAATAAAGAATTTTCATACAGTTTAATCATGAAAATTTAGTAGTTAGGTAGAGAATAAGTGAATCCAATAGTTTAATCTGGATTCCTGGATGAAATAAGTGTAGAATTAGATAGTTTTATTGCTTTCAGAAAGAATAAATTTTGTAAAGGTTGCTAGCTCGAATGCACCTAATCAAATGGAGGAAAAAATGTTAGTAGTTAAAATTGGGTAGGTAGAAGAAGGTGAGAAGCATCATTGTAAGTATTATTCACTAGGGCTGCAAATAACTAACTTCCCTTACCCATAGCCATTTATAATTCTAAACTATCAATCAGAAAGGCTCAAGGCATTTCCTTGACTTATGTTGGGACCGGACCCAAGGCTCTATGGTTGACTAGTTGAAAATGTTAAGTTGTTATATTAATCCCAAGAATCACATCACTTTCCATTCATGCATTCATTTCCATGAAAAATCATAATTAAAAAACCTCATTTTACTTAATGATGCTCTAACCCCCATTTGATTAATTTCCCACATTTTATGAAAGCATAAAACCCTCAAAATGATATTTTATTCTAAGTTGGAGTGATAAAGTAATTATAATGCAAATTTTCCTTTAATCTTCACTTATCTTAGTTATATTAATGTGTTTTGAGTATTCACTTTTCCCTTTTCATATTAACACCTAACATATTTTAATAATTCCCTAGAAAAATAACCTTCTCCTATTTAATATAACTCCCTTTTATTAAATAGCCCCAAAAACCCATTAATATAACTTTAAGCCAAAGTTTATTATCCTCACATGTTTAAATAAAACCCACATTAAACCCCCTTTGGCTAAAAATAACTTTATGCAAATATCGCACCCTCTATGGTTATTAAATCGATTTGATTTAATTAACTATATAATAAAAATACACAAAAGAGAATTAAACATGTTTCATATATGTTCAAAACAAAAACAAAAAATTCCTAAAGTTTAATTTAAACTAAACTTCACATCCCCCTGTTTAATACATCTCGTTTCCCGATTACCCTTAACCCCAAGGTTAAAACTTTAACCTTTTCTACTTCCCGATAAATATTCCTTTACCACAGTTGAAACCTTGGTTTAAACCTTGTTAAAACCTCTCCTCGCCATCGGGTTTAACCTTAACCATCCGATCATCTTGATCAAAATAAATGGTTAATATTGATCCCAAGTCCCACCCCTCTCACATTCAGTTTTGACCCTTCGATCATCTTTACCCATTCTCATCCAACGATCCTAAATAAGTCCGATAAATCCTTCCCGTCCCTACCATTTCCTATCGGATTAAATTTAAGCCATCGATCTCCCCTTGCCAAATCAACGATACAGATTAAGCCATGGCCCCACTGCATTTACCTCGCAGCTTTCAATCAAATCCTGACCGTTCGCATCGCGGAGTCAAATCCGACAATGTAGATTCCATTTAGCATTTCTAAAGCGATCGACCAAAGTTCTCAAAAAATTTTGCGAAAAAAGTTGTTTTGAAAAATCGTCGCCCGCTACGTGTCTCAAATATATTGGATCACATTGCTAAAGTTAAAAACCAGTTACCATTTGAAAGCAATGCGAAAAAAATTACCGGTTTTTCTTTCAAACTAAAAACCGCTATCGCCATGTCCACTTGACCTGCAATTAATACTTACATGATCCATAAAAACTAAGGTTTTAAACTTAGTTTTTTATCAGTTTCATAACTGTGTGCCCTATTCCTCAAAGAATTAATTGTAGACACCATTGACGAGCTAAATTTGAACCAATTTTCCATCCTAAAGTCATTCCCACTCTGAATAGTGACTTCCAACAACTCCCAATGCCTGATATCAAACCAATGCAACCAGTTTGAAGACTGGTAGCACCTGCAATCCCATTCGACAGCAACAATACCTATTCAAAGGTATTTATCAATAATCCGAGCCTACAAATTTCAAAATTTTAAATAAAATAAAAATTAATCTTGAAATTAAAAGCCAAAAAGTACTCATCTGATAGTACTTAAACGTTGAAGAAATAGGGCAAATCCTGTCAAATTTTTTCCAAAATTTGCTGCTTCTTGATTAAGATTTTTAACCATCCAAAATATATTCTTGTGGTTAAAATACCTTAGAATTGCTGAAGAAACCATTGAAAACTCCTTTCCCACCTTCTGCACAGTACAAATCTGCTTTTTCCTCATAAACCCTCGCCCATATTCCGATTTTCTCCCAAATCAGCTTAATTGACCCTTTTCTTTCATAAAAATCTTAACAAACAAATTAATCTTGTTCAGTTTCTTCAAAAATGAATAAAAACCAGGTAATCCCTAAAACTGGAGG
Source organism: Pinus albicaulis (assembly GCA_034641835.2). NCBI lineage: Eukaryota > Viridiplantae > Streptophyta > Pinopsida > Pinales > Pinaceae > Pinus > Pinus albicaulis. The sequence continues at coordinate 1,131,081,749 of CM076574.1, forward strand.
TCCTAAACCTCAAAAGCATGCCTCCAACAAGCGTCCAAATCCCAAACCTCCTAGAATTGATAAATCTACTCCTATTTTAACTGTTGATTCTACTGAAGTAGTCTGACCTTTACAGCCTCCTGTCACTACTGAAGAAAAAAATCCTTTGATTGACTTAGATTACAAAATTTCCTATTCTATTCTTGAATTTGATCTTTTGGAAGTGCATAGCTGGTGTCAGGAGAAATTGGAAAAGAAAGTGTCCAATGACATAGCTGTATGGGATTCCATTTTGCCCAAGTATGTAGTTCCAATCACCCATCCTGCTCAAGATTTCATTAGGTTGTGTCAGATGCATTATATTCCTAATCAAAGGTGCATGGTTAACAAAGATAGTGAGGTCTTATTTTATATAACTACTAAATCAATCAATGACATGCTTCAGCTAAGCCATGATCCACGAGTAGTATCATTGTCAATTGAAGACTTGACCCACATGTATTTAGACCTATATTTCCCTAGGAAGTTTGAAATCCTTCATAACTTCATGCCCAATCATGTCAACCTTCCCAAAGTGAATCCTCCTTATGATACCTTTGATTTTCCTGAAGGCTCCAGACAGATCATTTCCATGCTGTCATTTATTTTAGGTTATGTTAATGATGAATTCACAAATGCTTCTATCTTAGGCTTCCTCTCCACTTTGTCTCCTGGACAACAGCCAGAGTTGATCTTTGACTTTTCCAAATTTATTGTTGACAATATTCATTATCAGCTAATAAAATTACCTGAAGAAGGAGTGTTCAGATATACCTCATATCTGTTACATCTCTTCTTGTTCTCTCAAGCAGATAATTTTCCCTTTGCATTACAAAAGATGGATATGGAAGGTAAACCACTTCCAGTAATATTTTGGACCTCTCTTCTAAAGAAGAATAGCAGTGAGTACAGTTACAGTGATTTCAATGACTTATTTATTAGACCTACAATTAGTTTGTTGGATAAAGCAGAACCACCAAGAATAAATGAAGATATCAAAAGGATTTTACAGTTGTCTAAAAACTGTAAAATGGGTGATTCGTATTTGTACAAAAATCACACAGAGATAAGAATATATGGTGCAATCTTAGCCCCATACAAATTTCCAAAGTCTCTAACCATCAAGATCTTTGCTCTGGAATACATAATGAAGATTTTGAATGCAGGTTCAGTAAATTTTATAGCATCTAAAAAGAAGGCACAATTCAAATTGAAAAGTCAAATTGGCTCTTTCATAGTTAACAACGGAGATGCCTTGAAGGAAGTAACCAACAAACTATCAGGATTCAAGTTTCAGAAAATTTTTTACTCGAACTATGACCCTGAGGGTATTCTGAGCAATCTCAGGGTCAAATGAAAATTGCCCCCATTCCTCCATGAATCTAAGCCACTAATTGAAAAATATGCCAATCAAATGGAATGGGTTTCAAACACTTTAATTGATGATGATCAGGAGAAGTAGCAGATAATTTGGACAGTACACAGGTGGTTAGAGTTAACCAACCAGCAGAAGTATCCAACAAAATACCAAGGAAAGAAGAAGGATATTTGGCCGAGACAATCACTGGAAACAAATTTAAAATAGTCTACAGAAAAAAGGCCAAAATTACTACTCTAGAAAAATGAGTCATATATGTGGATGAAACTAATGAGCAGCAAACAAATGATGAAGCCACCATGATTGTGAAGGAGACACTTAGAGAAATTTAAAATGAACAGGTAAAAGCACAGGGTAAAGGCAAAGATATGGTTGAAATGGAAATGGATACAGAAGCTTCCTCTTCTTCTAAAACAACTGAAGAAACTGATTCTGATATTCAGGAGAGGTTCAAGCTAATCAGACAGAAGAATGAAGAAATCAAAAATGAATTTTATTCTAAACTTCTAAAAGAAAAAGTAGGAGATAAGGACAGACTAGTAATAGCATTTGATTACTCAAACAATAAAATGATCATGTCCTTTCTTCAACCAGTGGTAGCACATCCAAAATCAGCCTCAGACTACAGAAAGACAGAATTTGCAGTAAATTCTGATACTATTCACGAAGTAGATCAGATATAATTCCACGGGAGTGCATCAGAAATGCTATATTCAAAGGTAGTAAGAAAAACAATGAGTGCTACCTGCTCCAAAAAACTGTATCCAAGTTACAAACTCAAATGAAGTTGGATAAATCATCTTTACATGCCAAGGATTTGAGGATAAAATCCTTAGAAAATTTGGTAATTGAAACAGGAGCAGAACCTTCTAACACTGAAGTTGCTAGAGAATTAATAAGGTAGAAGAATGATGATATTGCAGCCTTAAGAAAGTAGCTTAAATTTCCACAGAGTGAGCACCCTCAGGCAAAATAAATCCTTCAGGAAAAGACAGAGAAATAGGAAACTATTCAGCTTGTTTTGAAAATGACAGCCCAGATAAAAGAGATGGAAAACCAAATAGAATCTTTATTGCAAGAAAATGAAAGTTTGAAGAAATTTTAGCAAGTTTCCATTCCTACAGTTATTACAACTGTAAGTACAGTTGTTCCCTCAACATTGGCAGAGCATTTGGCACTGAAAAGAGTATTGGAAACTAAAGTGTGAATTATTTCTAAAGACATCTCTGCCACTTCTTCATCAACATCACAGGTAAATCCAACAGGAGAAACAGTTGCCATAGTCAAGGCTATAGAAGACATGTCCATAAAATATAAAGAAATAATCAACTTAAAAGGCACCATAAAAAATCTTCAAACATCTAACAAAGATGCCTTAATCAATTCCAAAGTACATGAGCAAAGGGCCAACAGATTGTAGGACCAGGTTAAGATTCTTCAACAACAGGTAAATCTTACTCAGCAGATATCTTATATCAAAAATTATCTTTGGAACAACATGATCCAGGGCATACATTTACAATGGCTCTCAGTTCAAATTATTTATGAGAAAAAGGAGTTACTTAAAGAAGCACATATAGAAATATAGAAGACAAAAGAAGAATTAGCTGACAAGACTGCTCAAGCCTTGAGGCTTATCACATTTTTGAATAGAAAACACAGAGAGGAACTTGAAGAATTAAAAATTCAGGATAGAACTGAAAGTATACTCCAAATCAAAGAGGTCCTTAATAAAAGAAACATGATGAATAATTTGAAGGATAGGTGCAAGGATATGAATTTGGCAATCACAAGATTTTGGGCTAAATACATAGTATTGTCACAAGCAGGCCTACCAGATATTCATGCATTGAATGAAAAATTGATGCCTCAGAAGGATTATGATAACAAAATTAGGGCATATGAAAAAGCGCAGGTCAAAAAACCTTTACCACAAGGATCCCCTACTAGTAAAGTCATTTTGGAATATTTTGAAAATTTGTTCTTTTTTCAAAATGAGATCAAAGATATTTTCATGGTTAAACCCAATTTTGCAAAATATACAGAAGCAGATGAAAGTTATAGAAATCTAAAGAGCATGAGAATTCCCAGTGCAGAGCAATGGTAGGAATTCACTGATTTACTAAGAAATTTTGCAGTCAAAGTATATCAAGATGAAAAATCAGTAATTAAAGAGTATCAGTGGTCAAAGTGTACCAGTAAAAACAAGATGTTGCTGTTCGTTATTTTTAATTTACAACAGTAAACAGTGAAAGAAATCAGAGTAAAAGAGTATCAGAGCAGAACGTGAAAGAGGAGGAGTATACTAAAAGTCATCTTCCACAATATAATGTCCCAAGTGCCAGCAATAATTCCAGATAAACAAAAAATTAGTTTTAATAGATAAATTTTTCTATTTTTCTTGTAAAAGAGGATGGCTTTTGCAGTTGTCCCTCTTCTTATGTAATAATTCCTATTTTTTCTTGATATATTCTCTCAAAATTTTGAGATATTTTGTAAGAAATTTATTTTTATAAATACTTCATCTTTCGAAGTATTTGAGGGGGAATAAAATTATGAAGACTACTATAGACTTTTTTGTTGAAACATTGGGATTTTATGTGAGTTAAGTTGAAGCAGCGGGCTGGAAACTGAGGAAAATAGACATCATAACTAATGATCCTCGCGCTGATCTAATAAGTATTATATCTTCCATTTTTCAATGTTTATTTCTTTAAGTTTCATTCAGACATCTTGTCTTATTTTCCATCTTACATGAATAACTAGGAAAGGTATTACATAATTAGTGTAAAAGGCTCTCTCTTTTTACTAGTTTTCATGCTTATGTTTTCTGTTGATTTCCAGACTTTAGAATTCTTAATTTCTCTTTAGTCTCGTTTGACCTCAATTTCCCTCCTCCTTTTCTGTGATCTAAGGATTCTTAACTTCCCTTAGTCTAGATCATACCACTTCGGCAAAATAGCCTTTTAAACCCTCTGAAGATCATCTATCTTGCCCTTAGTATATTTTCTCTTTTGACCTTAGTTTTGTAGTCTTGTTTGCTATAAATTTGACTCCATTTCCCAATGGTTAGGTAGATAATTCTATGGTTTCCCTTCTAGTCCTTTATTCGTACCAACATTTAAAAAATCAAACCAAATTGTCCACTCATAGCTAGCCTAAAATCCATTACCAAAACAAAGCTAAATCTTAAGGGGAGATCCCTCTCCAAAACTCAGGAAGGCTAGATCCTGAATTCTAAAAGAGGTTCCTGGTTACCCTTGGTTTTCTTTAACTATAAACCAAATTCCCACGACCTAATAATTACTAGGGTGATAACATACTGGTGACCATATTAGGGAACTAACCACTCTCCAGTTTTAAGTTTTATCTTGAAGGAATATTTTTAAACATATCTTTTCTACTTAAAGATTAAGTTTAGAAGGTTGTGGGTATTTACACAATAAACATTCTGGCTCCCAAGAAATTCTATTAAAATAGATCCAACCCTGATCCCAACCCTGCAGATATAGTAGACAATCCGGACTAGATATGAAAAAAAAAAAAAAATTTGTTAGTTCAGAAACTGAAGTACCTCTGAAAAGAGATGATTCTTTACCCAAAGAATTAGTAAGCTTATCAGATATTGAATTTTATTTGAAGTTTTAAAAATCTCTTTTTAGAACCAAGTCTGAAACTGATTTAAAGAAATTGTTTTAGATCCTATTTTTACTTCGTTTGTGAATGAAAAGAAGAAAGTTATTTCGGCACCTATTAAATCAGATAAAACTAAAAATCAAAGTCCAGTAAAAAGAGGAAGTGTCACTAAAGTTAAAGAAATTGATGAAGCTATAAAGTTAGCCAATTTTTTTTCTCAATTTAAACCTCCAATTTCTCAATTATACACCACCATCTTCCCAGTAGCTGATTCTACTCTGTATGGTGCCACCTCATTTACAGATTCCACTATCATTTCTCCTTCGGAGCCTGTTAGTCCTAAGCTACCTTTGCAGCCTACGATTATATATTCATCATATCCTCAATCCACTGCTATTTCATCCACAGATCCATTCATCCCTTAGCTTCCCTTGTAGCCTAAAGTACTATTTCCATCATTCAGTAAATCTATTACAACCACCACCATAAGCCCTAGCCATACTACTTCTTTTTCATCCCCTTTACCAAGCTCTTCAAGTACATCCAATGTTGTAATCAGCACTATCCCTACAACTACTACTATACCTCCCAGTTTAGCAAGAATCCAAGCCATGGCAGCCAGATATGCTCCCTTGGTCTTACCTCAAAATCTCCATGACATGCCCCAAAATTACCAAAAGACATCCCATAGTCTAATAATTTTTCACAAATCACTACAAAACAACATATCACTAGAATGAATGATTTTTGGGAAATTTATGAGATAGATGATTCGATGTCGGATGCCAAACATGACTGCACAAATCTTAAGGGCAGAAATGTGAAGGCTGGGTTACTTTTGTGAGAGCGGCGAAAAATTTATAAAGTTCGGTCGAACTATGTAATAGTTCGAGTGAATTTTTTTAGAAAGTTTGGTGAACTCGTGATTCCGTTTAGATTGACGGCACACTGACGGCGCGGGCAAACAGAATTTTTGCCGGAGATGGGAAAACCGGCAACAAAAGTTCGGCCGAAATTCCAACAAAAGTTCGGCCGAACCGGCCGAACTGTGAGTTCGGCTGAACTAGTTTCTATAAATAAATCGCCCGCGAAATTGATTTGTTTACCGATTTCATTATTCGCGCGTATTTCTGTCACTGTTGCTGCTGCTCTTTTCGCGTGTTTTCGCTCCTCCTGTCAGCGTTGTTGCTCCTCCCGTCCGCGCTATTGCTCCTTTCGTCAGCGTTGTTGCTCCTTTCGTCGGCGCTGTTCGACCTTACCTCACTTGCATGAATATTATTTAATGTTAGTGCAATACCATGCAGGTATGTCATATGATCAGTTTGCATTTGTGAGTTTCACATTGGCTGTGGATAATTAACTAAGCTGTTGCATTTGATCAGTTTCAATATGAATACAAATATTTTTAATTCTTAGGCACTGCCTACTTTTTCTTGGCCAGAAACCCTCTGCACCTTAATAGGGAAAAGGGAAAATATGTATATCAATATTTTTTTAAGTATGGATTCTATTATAATAACTAAAATACAACACAATTTATTGTGCGCATAGTCTGTGCTATTAGATATTTCGACCATATAGATGGATAACTAGACAAGAAGTTGGCATACCGGTCTATCAATATTGGCCCCAAATGAGCAAATACCACTCGAATAATCATGATCAATCAATCTTCGCAAGCTTGATTTTATAATTATGCTTTCATTGTTCGCTAGGGGCAGATGAAAGTGACCCTCAGCTGAAGAGTTTCTTTCATTGACTGTTGAGACAGCATAACTGAAACCATGAAATGGCATACCTTTCGATTTAGGTCTATGGAGGTACCAGTGAATGTAAATTTCGTATTTTAGAAAATAGTATTTTTCAAATTATGTAAGCAAAGATATAGGTGTCTATGAAAAAAAATGATGTCTATGGAAATTAGTGATGTGATTTCTGCCAACGAATATGCGTTCAAGCTCAGACTTATTTTCTAGCTTGCTTGGTATCTCATCATGATAAAAGTAAAGATCACATTAGCAGATTTAGATTTCATTTTCCTTCTTTTGGTGATGCCAATGTAGTCCAGGGTTCTGAATATCATCTGTAATGTAGCTTTCATAACGTAAATTTTGAATTAGGATTATCTACCTGCAACCAACAACCAGACCAACGGAACACATGTTGTTAACCTAGATAATCCCATCAATAAGCCAGACCTCCACACGCAAAGAATGAATAATATAATCTCACTGCTGAGAGGGGATGTGTTCACACCATAGCCCTGCCTTCCAATAAAATCAAAACCCTGATTTCAGAGAATGCTAACAGTTTTTTTCAAGTAGTAGTAATGGTGATGGTTTATATATATATATATATATATAAACTTTCTATTAATGCAATCAAACTCGCCCTCTATTTAAAATAACTGAAGAAAACATACCCTAACGATCAAACTATTCCAACAGAGAATTACGTGGTTTTCTATTCCAACAGAGAATTACGTGGTGCAATACCATGCATGCAGAACTCTAATTTGTATTTTTTAATGAGTCTTTGATTGCTAATATCTTATTATAACTTTTTTGTGTTGTGCAATCTTGTCTTGGTAATTAGAGTTAAATATTAGAAAATAGAAGTGAAATGGGAGGATGATGATGAATGGTTGCAGAACTTTAATTCGATTTTTTCCACTAGTATTCGATTTTTTGTGATATTTTATATTCAAATCATTTTATTGGAAGCAAGGCCAATTCTATTTTTTTTTAGTCTTCTTTTCTCTACTTTGGTGTCTTCTTTTTCACATTTTCATATAATGTCACTGGAAACTGCACCCTAGGGGTCTGTCTCTAGCAGAAACTTGTCCTGAAACAAATTTGATACCAGAAACCCGTGACTGCCCTCCATTTTAATTTTTTGGACTACCTGTTTCTTGATTCTCTAGAAATGACCAGCATTTTTTCTTTCCATTTGCTGCCCTCCATTTTACATTTTAGGACTACCTGTTTCTTGATTCTCTAGAAATGACCGACATTTTTTCTTTCCATTTTCTGCAAGTTTTTGGCCTTTGAGAAACAATTATCAGAAAAGGTCTATTAAGTTGTGAAATATTTTCTTGGACAGTAATTGTCAGTGTCATTTTAGCACTATAACATGTTCCAGCTAATATACGACCTCTTATTGAAACAGTACCAGTGAAAATTCAAGACACCCAAGGAAGCTAATTTGAACTTGGTAACTATGTTGAAAACTACTTAAAATTTTAATCTTGCGCTTTTTTAAATATTCAAATAACTTTACATGTTATGGACTCAATATGGTCACATGAATGGTTAGATTTTATGCTCAGACATTAATATTTTATGGTCTGACATGATTGAAAACTACTCAAAATCTTAAAAATATTAATCTGGTGCCTTTTTAAATATTCAAATCATGTTAGGGGCTCAATATGGTCTGACATAAATGGTTAGATTTTATGCTCTACCATAAATATTTTATGGTCTCACATGATTGAAAACTACTCAAAATATTAAAAAAATTACCCATACTCTTTTTTAAATATTCAAATAATTGGCTCACATGCCAATGGTTAGATTTTATGCTCTGACATAAATATTTTATGGTCTGACATGTTAGGTTTTATGGTGTCCTTGAAATTTCAAAGAGTTGCTTAATTGGGATCGTATTCAACTTGTATTCAACTTCCTCAGGTCCATTGAATAGCTTCCTTGGGTGTCTTGAAGCCTGTCACCACCTTTTCCAGGGTGTCTTGAAGCCTGTTGTCACATTCTTCCAAAACCTGTTGCCACCTTTTCCAGGTCGTTTCCCCTTCCCAGACTTCTTGGAAATTGAATGAATTTTGGTTGCTTTAGAAAAGCTCTCTCAGTCTGTTCTGCCATGGCTACAGGAAATCGAGACTCCCGCCGCGGTTGCTCCCGCTTCTACCAGAGAAAGAAGATTTTCTTGAACTTTCATAGGTCTTTCCTAATGTCTATCTGCTGATGTATAACATATTTTGCTATATCTCTATCGTTTCCACTTTTTCTATAGGGATGTATGGTTTTCTGCTCATGATGGGATGTGGTTAAAACCCCCCGTAATATGTTTCCCACTGTATTCTTTGCCTCTCTTTCTTAGATAGGTAAAGTATACTGCTGGATGATATGTCTCGTTTTTCTCGCTGTATAGCTAAGAATATGTCTATATGCATATGAAATGATTAATATACATCAGCGTTTTTTTCTGCCTGAAAAAAAGGTTTCTAGGTCTGGGTTTCTGACTGAATCTATATGGACATTTCTGTCTAGTTAAAAACCCTTCTGTTTGCAAGATTGATTTATCTTTTAAGATTTTTCATTTGTGTGTTGTATGCATCAAAGATTTCTATTCCCATTTTTTCTATGCACATCAATTCAACTACACAAACAATTATCTAATTTAATATTATTGTCTGCTAAGTTAGTTTATGTTTTAAAAATGTGCAGTGTTGTATGTAGCAAAATATTCTATTACAGGTTTTGTTCTACATATGCATTCAGGTGTTTTGAGATATCCTTGTGTGTTAGGTTATTTATGTTTTTAAATTTTTCAATGATATGTTGTAATATTTTTATTACAGTTTTTGGTTTGCATGTTCATTTTGGCTACAGAAATATTCTCTCCATCATAATATCATTGTGTTTGATATCTTGATTTATGTTTTAAATTTTGCACTCACATGTTTTATCATTTTGTAGCAAAGTATTTTTATGCCTACTATATTAGGCTCTCTCTTTTCATTGAGCTGTGTGTATGGTATGGTTTCATTTAGACCATTTTCAACCACAATAGTGTTCTCTGTCATTACTGCAGAAATAAAAAGCACATGTTAGACATTATCATATTCACATAGGCAAAAAAAGGTTTTCCTTAATTTTACATATTAAAATGTCTTTGAAAAGTTATTTCTATTTAAAATAAAAAGGTGAAAGATTAGTTTCAGTAATTACTAGAACGAATAGATGGTAAGGCCCACAGCAACAACTGCAAAAGCAATGCAATATAACCAATCAACCTACATCAACAAAACATATGGTCTTGAATGAGCTTTTGGACTCTTTAGATATAAATGTACACCGTGGCAATGTATCTTATATAAAACTTTAATCCATGTGCTTAACCTTAACATTGACACAAATGGAATACAATTTTACTCACTGCTTTATGATAGAAAAATATGTGGATGAGTATTGCCCACATATCCGAAGTCAAAAGGGATAGATTAAAAAGGGATGCTCCGGTCATCTATAAAAGATAAATTAAAGAAGCATGACATATTAGTAATGAAAATTAGATATGCGTACCAATTATGTTCATATAACACAACAAATAGATGATTCAATACAAATGTCATATAGAAGTCATATTTATCTCATGGGCCTTCAACTTAAATTATATATCTAGCATTACATTAAGCTATAGGAGATAAATCAAAGAAGCATTTGAATGTAAATTAAACATGTGTAATAATTATGTCCTTTAGTTCAATAAATAGATAATAATTTGCAAATGCCATATCTAAGCTATATTTCATCTAAGTAGTTTTCAATTTAAACTTATATCTAATGTTAAATTATATAAAAGAATAACAGTAATCCAAACTTCAAAATAATATTTAGAGTTAGTATAAAATGTGACATATAATTTTCCTGCATGGAAAAACATAGTTACCGAGAGTTCAAAACTCATGCATTTGAATACAAAGTGGGTATACGAATGAGCAAGTAGATTTTTTCTAGAAATGAGGAAGTGAAGGTTGATAGAGAGCCACACAAAATTGCAAATTCATACCTTAAAAAAATTGTTAGATCCTTTTAAAGAAAACGTGTCATATAATCAACTTTCATCGAAATATATGATAAACTCAACCCAATTTTATGAAAAATAGTATACCATTTTTTACATTTCACATAATAAAAATAGATAAATATTACTTAAGTATTGTTATAAAGATTTAAATACCCATAGAGAGATGGCCAAGTGATTGAGACATGGCATCATCACAATAAAAAACCAAGTACAAACTGTAGTAATCCTAGAATCATGCTTTACATAAGGTAAAATTTGGGAACTCATGACTTGTACTATAGATAAAAAACATTTACCCTTACCAAAAAATATATGATAAAAATTGACAAACTACATAAGTTTAAGCTTAAGGGGATATAATCCTTCTTGCCTTCCATATAGATAATGAAAATTATTGTTCCAAGTCTCATGTTGCTTCTCATGTTACTTTATAAACCTTGATTGGAAAGAAAAATAGGAGGGCGGAAATGTAAGAAATATAAAACATAATGAAACACAATGTAAGAAATAGAGAACATAATGAAACACACACATACATATCTAGATAATCAACACAATTATTTTCCTAGGAAATCCTTATGGGAGACAAGCAACCCTAAAAAGTAATGATGCTCTACTCCTTTTTCCCTAGGAAATCCTTATGGGAGAAAAACAACACTAAAATGTAAACATGCTCTACTCTCTCTTTTCTGGTATGGAAAATATGTAAGTAAAAAGAAAGAGGTAATCTCTCTAGAGTTAGCTAAGACTTTTGGCGTGTAAGGTTGCTATAAAAACTTAACTTCATACATTTTTCTCTCTAACTTCACACTCCTAGTTGTATTTTCAACTATGGAACAAAATGCAATAACACAAAATGGAACTCTTATTCCTCCTAGTGGCCAAGTATTTAACATAGTGTGATAGCCAACTAGGTGTAAGATTTGACTCCGTCAACCATTAACGAGGTTTGTGATTTTAGACCTTTTAGAGTCTTGTTAAAATTCCACATGTAGCTAGCTTTCTATGCATGAGTAATGGGGCTAAAATGACATTCTCTCGTACCATGGTGGTCAACATGATAGGTCAACTTACTAAAGGCATAAATTTTGAAGGAACTTCATTTGATGTTTTTCTTGCACCATTGGATATGTCTTTAAGTGTAGAATAATGGTCAAGATTTCGGCACAAGGGATAATCGTTTGACCCCCAGAAATGTCATTTAATACCTCAAAATGACTCCAAAAGGTTTTAGACCCCAATTCTTCACCCACCATTAAAATGACCCTACAAGTTGATTCTTTCAGTTTTTTCACTCTATAAGCATCAAAATATATGACAAATAATATAATTATCCAATCTAAATCATTATTTAATAATTTTTTAAAATTATGAGTAAGATATACATCATGGAATTTAAATAAATAGTGTTAATTCATTGAACACCCTTGTACATTCCTTGTTGATACTTTGAAAGTTTAATATGTTTTGAAAAATAATTTGTTTATGGATTCTATTTTCCACATTCTCTCAACCATATCAAAAACCTTCTTATAATATTTGAAACCATCTATATACAACTTTTCATTTATTTTGATAGGAATTAACATATTGAAATATTAATTGTATTTATGTCTTGTGAGCTAAGGAAGGGAGGTCGTGAACCTTAGGAGAAGAGATAGTATTTGTTAAGTTAGGAGGGATACTTTTTATGAGATAGAATTAATTTAAAATGCTTCTTAATATTATGTAACTTTCGAACCATAATTACAAATTTATTTATTTTTTTACTTATCATTTAGTTGCTAAAAGTTGAAGAATTTATGTTGGTAAATAATTAATTAGGTTTATTTAAATCATTTACCACTTTTGGGTTTTTTGTTTTCGTGGTTTCATTCATAATTTCACTTTTTTGCAAATTGTCAATTTCAATTTTTCACACCACATGTGCACAGTCAAAGGACCTAAGGTCTTTCCCATACCAAAGTATGTTATTTTAAAACATGTTTTCTTGGTGATATGGGTGATTTAGAAATGATTGGGAGAGAGAAATTCCTCATTTAATACACAATATGTTTGGTTCATGCCACTAAGCCAAGAATTTTAAATTCAACTGACTTTTAATATAACCAACTAAATCCTGCAAAAAAGGAATAAAACAATTTATGTTAGGGTTGTGGATTTAGGCATTGAAACAACACACCATAATATTTCAAATTTAAAAATAATGGTTTGAGTCCTAGGTAGCTCAGAATCCTATTTGTTTTCAAAATAAGGATGCACTCCCATTTGATTCTCATGATTAGGTTGTAATCATGAGGCTCTCACTCAAGAGTGGACCTTCCCAAAATCTTGTGACGTCTTGTCACAAACAAAACCATCAAACTGAAAAACACATCATGCAAGAAACATAGCTCGCTAACATATCATTTTTCTCCTTCAAAGAAAAAAATTCACATCATGTGAATATCTCCATGTACTCTTACATATTGGTGTACAAAACCATCAACCAAACACAAGTCGACAAAACATGCCTCTTCAAACAACTGACTCTCAAGTCAAATAATAGCTCATGTAAAAATTTCCATATTTGTTGCATTTAAGTGTGTCAACATAACTCTACTTTCAACATCTTTCTTCATGCAACATGCACCATACTTTGAGTAAATGCAAAGAAATTCATGAAACATCAAAATACATGCAAGGCCTTAATTGGATAAGAAATCTAACCATCTGTTAGCAAACCATTTCAATGGTGCTTCTTTTAGCTGCACTTCATCATGTGAATCATCTTGACCCTCATCGATTATGGAATCCTATTTTCCATTCTTGTCGTTATCTCTTTCCACCTTCTTCAAATGTTGTGGATGACTTGTTGGATACAAAGTCCAACACTTTTCCACAAGGTGACCTTTCTTATGGAAATGAGTAATAAACAATTGCATCTTATTTTCAACATCATTTTCCTTGTCTAATGGGCCTTTGACTTTTTGCCTCATTTATTTAGAAAGTTTCATGTGCATGGATATCTTCTTCCAACATCTATAAACATTATGATTATTCAAACCACAAAAGGAACATGCAAGTTCTTTTCCAAATCTTATGTGAATATTTACCATGTTTATCATAATCAAAAGAAATTTGATTAAAGGCAAATTTATACCTTGAACATTCACCTTTGTCACCTTCTTGAGGAGGTGAATTTGATGAGGTAGTGGCTCTCCTCTGAATACTAGCAGTGAATTCAATGACTCTAGAGCTTTCAACATCCTCTTCTTTTACATTCTCATTAGTTGCATGATTATTAACATCTTCTTGCAAAGTGGGTGTCAAACTTTTCCATTCATCATGAACACAAACTTCACAAGCTTGAGGTAATGAACACGAAATAAAATTCCTTCTTGGAACAGCTTCATGTGCCTCCTTGGCTTTGGAGCATTATCCATCATGTTTTCCATAACCAAGACCCAAATAATTAGGCCCTTCCTCAACAACATTTGGCTCAACTATGCCTTGTACTCAACTATGCCTTGTACATGTTTGCCTTTAAACCTTTACTTTCATAGCACATTTTCATAAAAAATTTGGACCTTATTCATCTAACGTGTCTCTCAAAAGCATGTACACATTCATTTTGAGAGGAAATTGAAGACAGAAACCAATAGCTAATTCTTCTAACTAACCTTGACTAAAATGAACTAAATTGTACTTTGATACCAACTTCATTTGAATATGGACAAACTAGTTTTGTTGGGCTATCTCCCTCATTAGTTAAATAAAAATGTGTTTAGGATCATCTAAAGTTAGCCAATTGGGAAGGGGTTTATGTGTCAAGATTTAAGTGTATTTTGTGAGAAATTTATGAGTTAATTAGCTTTTAAAAACTCATGTGTACAACAAATAAAATGAAAAATTTTTATTTTGGAAATTTTTTTCCCTCAATCCAGATTCCGATCATTGGACATGTAAGAGGAAGAAAGAGGGAATTCACTTTTCAAATTCTAGACCTTGCCTAAACCAAAATAAACTAGAGGTTTGGTTTTCAAATACATTCACTTATTTGGAAAAGTTCTAGCTACCAAAATTCCATATGCCAATCTACCTCCCAAGAAATCCATTTATTACACCACTCGTTAGTTTTTTGTCTTCCTATATTCTTTATCAACCTCTTCTAGTGATTCTTGAAAGGTGGATACTTAAATCCTTCCTAAAAATTTGAGCTCTAAAACGAGAAGACATACAAGGTCATTTTAAGTCATTCTTCTATCCAATTATAAAAACCAAGTGAATATTTCTACATATTGATTTCTATCCCATAAACTGTACAATATATGTGGAGTTGCCTCACCCTAAGTGAGATGTTTAACAAACATAATAATAGAGAAACAATTAGTGACGTCACCAAAAGATGTAGCCTCTTCAAGGTATCATATCCTCTCATCAAGGTCAAGAATATATTCACCAAAAATGTCCTATGGAAATGATGGTTTAAGAAACAAAACCAGACAAAAACCTTCAGTGAGAACAACAAAATCTAAAACCTCTTCAAGGTCTTCAATCTGCTCATAAAGTTAAATTGTGTCTTGATCAAGTCCAACAACAAAGAAAAATTCAGTGACAACACCAAAATCTACAACTTCTTCAACGTCTTCTAAACCATCTTCAAAGTCAATATTGTGTGCATCAAATTCCTCAGCAAGGTCATCAATGGAGTCATCAAAACTACTATTTCAAACTTCAATGCCAAAAATAAGTCAAAATAATTCAATTTCTCCTCCAAAACCTTCTTCTCTGAGCAAAGCTAGCATGATGTTGTCAAGAAATTCAGTAATTCCACAAGGAAATTCTATCAAAGTTAAAACAAATCCTTTTCATCCATATTTAATGCCTACTTTTTCAGGTGGAACACCTCCAAATTTAAGGACCACAATGCCATAAAATACAACTTTACCTAATAGGTGTAGACCTAGAACCCCCAAATTTGCATGACATGTACAATTGAAGATCTTATGGTAAGCAGTGTGAGAAGAGAGTCATGGTCACTGAGTTGAGCAAGAGAAATAGTTTGGTATGACAACCTTACTTGTGATAGGTCTAGCTAGTAGACTACCAAACTACATGGTAATGGCATTCAAAATGTGAAAATTCCCATTTCACTTGGAAATAAGATGGTAGAGAAAGGTATAGATGAAATGAGATATCCATCTATGGTAAAGAAATCAAATAGTTCTATCAATTCCACGTTGCAACTCTAAGAGACATTGAATTAAATTTCATCTCAAGACAGGGCTTTCGGAGGACACTCTCAAAGCCAACGTTCGTTATGGGTGACGTCACCAAAAGATGTAGCCTCTTCAAGGTATCATATCCTCTCATCAAGGTCTAGCATGGACCTTAATGTCATAGCCTTCTTTTGCCTAAAATCAATGCAAATTTCCTTACAATTTGGCTTGCAACATTCATAATTCATGCTCATGGAACATGATTTTGTTGCAATTGTGATAACATCTGCTGTATGCAGAAGATTTAATAAAAAATGATCGAAAATGACATTTTTGATCTGTTTTTTTTCAAGATTTAAGGAAAATTACACCAAGTAGCTTCCAGCCTCATATGACCATCATGTCAAACTCATATCAAGATATTGTCCAAGTAAGAGCCACTTAAGCAAGCAATCTAGTATACATGACTCTCCAATTTCAATTAGCAACAATGACAGTTCTAAGTATGGTGCAAACATTGCTCCAGATCCTCAATGGGGCATGTTTGATGACAATAATTTGGGGAGTGAGAGAGGGAGATGGTAGGAGAAAAAATTCAAGGAATCCATGGGAAATTGAAAAATATATAACTAATAAGGTGAAGACACTTTGTAACCTAAGAGAGAAACCTGTTAAGAAATGGGTGAAGTTGGTATTACACACCCAATTGGAAAATCTCGAGGAGAAAACATTTCTCCCACTTTATATGTTGGCATAACCTAGTAAGTGTTATTCACTAGCATGTATTTTGTAAAGGCCTTGACCTAGTTCCCATTCAACTCCATCCACTAGGTTTTAGAGGATTCCAAGCCTAATTTCATGAAAAGTAAGTTGGGGATGATCACATTGACCTGCTTGATGACATGTCTATGAATATTAACTACCTTGAACTATTTTTCTGCGTAGGGAAAGAGACACATTCCCATGTCCGAGCATGAAAACGTTCTTTGATATTGTTAATGCCTCTAGTGTTTACTTCTACAAGTTCTATAGGCAGAGTCTATAAAGGGTCAGGTAGCCTCTAGATCTCATCTTTTATGAAAGGTGACATATCTAGTAAATGCCCCTACAGTCAATCTCTGGAATGGATCTAAATAGAAGTTCCTCATTTTAATATCCATAAAACACAACAACTTTAAGGTAAACTATGTACATGTGTCATTTCTCCCACAAAATAAAGTGTATAAGTGGTAAATTTAATACCAAGTGTGCTCCCACCATGTAAAGCGCAATTTGGTGAAATTATCATTTTTATAATTTCTTTTTCGATTAAATTGAGATTCACACATCAATTATTGCTTTGAAAGTTGTGTTCTACATAATTTGTGTACACTAAATTACAAATTGATTTTCTGAAATCTATTTTGTGTAAATGTCGACCAATAGATATATATATCATGGAGGATGAACGACGAAGATCAGCCGAATCCCATATGGAGGTTCAGGGATCGGGGGATGTTCACGGTATTTAAATATAATCTTAAATCTCCATACATGTGTGTACATATGGAATTGATTTTTTATTAACTTTGTGAGTTAAATTAGTTGTTAATAAGTTTCATTTTTTAATTTTTAAGAGGTAAGAGGAGAAGGGTTTCTACTACATCCATGGAGCGGGCTCATGGTTCAACCAGTCGTGGTATGGTTCAGGAAATTTAATCAATGAATATGTATATGTATTTATATGTACACATGAATGTATTTTTCAATTGACTATAAATTCGTATTTGTTTATGAAGCTTCTCCCTCATCTCGAGAGGTTGGTGGTGGTTCAAATCCACCTAGAGGGCCATCAATGAGTGGTAGCAGGTTGCGTGAAGGGGGTGATATTTATTCCCCCAAAGGCCAATCAATGGTTGCTGGTTCTCAGCAGGGTCATGTTGGAGAAGATGCTAACCAACAACGTCAAGGTTGCCATCAATTTCAATATTTTTTCATTAAATTTGTACAATTTTTTTTACGTGTTTTTTCTAATATACGAAATTATATATATATTGATGCAGAGGCTGAAAATGTTCAACCTAGTGGTCAAAATAGACGCAAGGCAGCCCGCTACATTCAAGAAGAAGGTTGTCAACCCAACACAACTTATCCGGCTGAGATTAGTAATATACCATGGGAAACCAACATGGTGCAATGCACCTTACAAAGGTGTGAAAGACTTCATGCAAAATTGCAAAGAGATCTCGTGGCTTTGTCTCTACCTGCTGAGAGTCGAAAAAGCCTTGAAATAGTTACACATTCATTGGGAAAAATTGTAAATGTGTACAGAAATATTGGGCCAATGACTGATAAATTTGTAGAAATGATGAGAAAGAGAAAAGAAACTGTAATGGGTCCAGATAAATGGGAGGACGTAAAACAAAAAGTTACAAAAGAAGTGGCCAAGTCAATGTTTAATTACAAGGAAGGGCCAAAAAGAAAAATGTTGAAGGTGCAGTATTTCAAGCACCCAGACATAGCTCATTATTTGTATGCACCTTGCGGCCTATGGAAGGCTTCCATGGAACGATGAGGTTCCTATTTATTTTGCAAAAAAAATTTATGCAGAATTTTTTTGGGTATGAAACCCAACTACAATGACCTTCTGTCAGAATTTTTTGGCCTGGGGAAAGGTCGATTATATGACCGTAAGGGCGCTAAGCGAGATGTGGAGTTGCCTCGCCCTGAGCCGCCATTGGTGAGTCGACGATTTTGGGTCGAAACTCTGTGGTCAGAGATGGATGCAACTTCTCAAATAAGTCAAGAAGCAAGGGATGTTATGATTGACAACGTTCATAGCGGATTGGGTGGAGTCGATCTTTGTTTAAATCGACAAAGAGCACGTGAAAATGCACGTGCCTATTTTGTGTATTGTACAAATGAGAAGATTGACAACATGAATGTTGAAGATCTCCGAATATATGCAAAAAATTGTCGCAATGGTTTGCAAGACCTAATTTTTCATGAGGAAGAGGGCACCGAAACGGTATGTGTTAGTGACCTTAGGGTTTGAAATTATTTTAACATACATATACATGTGTACAATTTGTAATAAATACATGTGTATGTACATGTATACATTTATTTGTATGTGTACATTAATCTAACAAAAATGTATGATTATATGTTAAAACACCATTTGCAGTTCTCACACATGATGCGTGATGAAAATGTTAATATCACGTTTGGGACCTTTGGTTCAAACAATGCAGATGGGGCTGACCATCAAGATATGTTGGAAAATGTTAGTGTTTTCTAAGTGACTTTAAAATAAATAATTGTTGCCACACATGTACATGTATGTATATATATAATTTGATAAAATGTTTTAACAGGTACCGATTCCGTCTGATGTTTTTTGGATGGTGGTACCTTCTTCTTCCTTGGGAGATGTACCTTCTACTTCCTTGGGAGATGAGCCACAAGTATGGACAATTTTTCACAAGTTTAAAATTTATGTTTAAAAGTTATATATATATATATTCTACCTCAAAAAGTTCCATTAAAAATTGAGATATATATATATATATATATATATATATATATAGAGAGAGAGAGAGAGAGAGAGAGAGAGAGAGATCTATATTTTGAGTTATTTAAAATTTTTTGAATTTAGGTTCCTATAGAAGATTTCTTTAATCCGCGGACTCTAGCGATGGAGATAGGAACATCCACAGCATTTGAACAAGTTGTCTTTAGTTCCTTTTTTTAATATTATTGCAAATAAGTTTATATATGTACACGTGCATTTTCATTTGAAAGTTTTATATATATATATATATATATATATATATATGTATTTAACTGTACATATATATTGTACAGTTTACTGCTGTAGATGTTCCTATGGGAGAACTTGTTCATCAAATGGAGAGGGAACCTTATGAGGTATTGCATGATTTTTTTGTTATATTTTGTTTTTTACATGAAGTTCTAGATATATATATTCTCATTCATTTTTAAAACATCAAATTTTAATGTTCAAGTACATGTGCATTGTGTATGTAGGTTTCCCATGATGCTTCACATGATAGGGCACGGATTGAGACCCTGATAGGAAAGATGCTAGATACGTCTCTATTTGATGGACATGATTTGTAGATTTGATTTCAAGATTTAGATGGTCTTAAAATTTGTTAAACTTGATACAGTTTGATACTTGTGAGATCTACAATTTTTGGACATATTTTATTACATTGTTAATATAATTTGTTTTATTTAATTTTTGGATGGTTTTAGTACTTTTGGCATGTGAATGTGAAGTAATGTTGTCATCTATAAATTAATGTTGTCATCTGAACTACATTTGGCATGTTATGTAATGACATGTGTTATAATTTTTTTTGTTTTTAAAATTTAACTTTTGGATGCTTGGAGTACATTTGGCATGTGAAGTAATGTTGTGATCTATATTTTTTTGTTAAATTAAAAGTTAAAAGTTTTGGATGGTTTCAATCCACATTTGGCATGTGATATTTAATGTTAAATGTTTTTATTGGATAGTTGAATTATAATTGGCATGGCATGTGAAGTTTTTAAAACTCAAGTTTTGGATGGTTTCAATCTACATTTTGCATGTGATATTTAATGAATTTTAAATGTTTAATGTTTTAATGTTGCACGATATATAATCAAAAGGTTTTTAAAACTTAAAGTTTTGGATGGTTTCAATCTACATTTGGCACATGTGGTATATAATGTTAAATGTTTCTATTGGATCTAGTTGAACTATCATTGGCATGGCATGCGAAGTAACGATATATATAATCAAAAAAAATATTAAACTCAAGTTTTGAATGGTTTCAATCTACATTTCACATGTGATGTTTAATGTTTTAATGTTGCACGATATATTATCAAAATTTTTTAAAATTTTAAAGTTTTGGATGGTTTCAATCTACATTTGGCACATGTGGTATATAATGTTAAATGTTTATATTGGATAGTTGTTCACTATAATTGGCATGGCATGTCAAGTAATGTTGCACAAATCCCTTTTGGATGGTTGAAGTACATTTGGAATTTTAATATTTCTTTTGATCTCTACATGTAGTCTTGTTTGAATGAAAATATTTCCAATAGGAAGAACATAGCTTTTCAATGCAACTAACCATGTATCAATTGAGCTCTAATTGAAAAAAGAGTTTAAAGAAGTAGATATACGTAAAAATTATCTCTTTAATTTTGATTGGAAATATAAGTCTAGTACATATATATGTTTGTTGAATTTGGGTCAATGTTGTTAATGCACTCAAATAGGTAGCCTTGTCGATTTATTTACATTGTGGAGAATTTTTACCAGAAAATAGAACTAGTTTTTCATCAATGCACATATAAAAACTACTTGGAACAATTAATTGCATTCTAGAACATATCTATCCAATACAAGTAACATTTTTCATCAATGCACATTGAACATATCCGACCATTGGACAAACAAATTTTGTACTAGATTTTCAATCAGGAATAGAGATGTGGGTTAAATCCCACCAAAAGTCAGAGAAGTGCTCCGAGTCTCTTGTCTGAAAGGAATTTTCGTACAAAACTATACTGCAGATGATTTATTTACATTGTGTCCATAATTTTTACCAGAAAATCCAACTAGTTTTTCATCAATGCACATAGAAAAACTAGTTCCAGTTAATTGCATTCTAGAACATATATATTGAGTACGTAAATAATTTTTCATCAATGCACATAGTAAAACTAGAAAAATTAATTTCATTCTAGAACACACACACACACACACACACACATATATATATATATATATATATATATATATATCCAATACATATAACATTTTTCATCAATGCACATGTATAGAAAAGCTACTTTCAGTTGATACTAGAGCACGTGCTTGTACCAAAACAATTTGTACATGTGAAAACACTTGCACAAATAACATAAGCAGCTCAATTTTTAGTTGAGTACTGGAAGTTCTAAAACATATTTAATCCAAAGAGAATAAATTGTTGGACAATTCAATCAAAAAAATTCTAATGGAATTCCATCTTCAATAATCCGTTCATGATCGGATTTTGACATTTTCCATCTCTTAATTTTCGATTTTTTCTTTGATTGAACTTCTATCAACTTTATGTGTGTTGCACACACCAAGTGACTATATTGAAAACTTATGGAATTAGGTTCATAGTCTTCAAAGTAAACAAAGTCTCGACTTTGATGAGTTTGTCTGAAAAAACAACCTTTCAATATAATAGACCCTCTGTCATACTGAAATCTGTGATCATTATAGTTTTGTAATAATTTCATTTTTCGTTCAGTGCAACACGTAAAATAATACTTCACATTTTAATCGTTGTCAATAGGTGCAATTACAGCAAAAACATCTCCTGCACAATAAAATAAATTTAACAAAATTATGCATATTTAAATTTATTTCTAGATCTTTAAATCATTAGAAAGTAATTCAAATGTTACCTTCTCTAACAAGATCAGAAACTCGATCACTATCGGATGATATTGTAGTTTCCTCTGATTGCATTTCTTCAAACATTGCAACAGACATTTTTCCCTTTGTATTTAGCTCTGTATGTTTCCAATCGTTCACATATATTTTTTTTTCACAAACGTCATTGGATTTTGTGTTGTCTATGCAAACATCACAAAAACAAGAATATTTTCTTGTATCCAATGCAAACACATTTCTGGACGAATTTGTTTGAATTGAATGAAATTTTCGAGTCCCTTTTATTGTTTCAACGTCATCTCCAATTGATCTATCTACGTCTTCGATTCCAATATGCCAGAAAAACCTTTATATGGAAAATTAGAAGAAGAATTTGTAAATATGATATCAAAATACAATCAAAGATAATCATTGCATGATAAATGTACAATGTTTAAAATTAGATTTTCAATATAAATTAAATTGAATGTACCTTCGCACGTCCCTTGATGGGTTAGTCTCATGGCTTACAGCAGTGATGCACCATTGAACAACTTCTTTAGCGTTCAAAAGTCGGCTTGCAGAGTGGTTCATTTGATATCTTCGAAGTAATCGTTTTATGCATGCTCCTGCACCGTCATGTTATCCTTTTCCATGGCCAGTCTCAAAGAAATTCCAACAATGTTTAATGCAGGTTTTATTATGAAGACAACACAACCAAAAGAATGATCGTGCAGATTTGAATTGACCTGCGTATCCGTCTGACCATATCCAATGTTCATTGAATGTTATTCCACAATTTTTCAATGAATCATAAATTTTTCCAAAACAATGTTGTACAAAACATGTATCATGTGTACGATCGTCACTGATATAAAAGTGATATTATTTAATGATATTTCGATTTTCATTCGTGCTTTCTATATGATTGACATTTTGTTCAGCATGTCTATATAGAATATGGACGAGCATGGAGACTTGGTCAGAATGATAGTATTCACTCTGAATTTCTTTTTGTGGAACAAATGTGTAGTTTTCTGCAAAATCAATCACTGACAAAATGGTCCCTGGTGGAAAAAATTCACGAGATTTTTTGAATTTCAAGTCTTTCCATCGAGCTCTATGGGAATTCTTGGTGTATTTGTAAATTTCTGCCTCAAACTTTCTCAAAAATTCTATCAAAAAATTTTCGTCTTCTAGTAATTCAATTCTTTTAACACTATTTTCACCTTGAATCGATGTATCGATATATTCATATTGCTTCCATTTCACTTTCATGTTGGAAAATTATTGATCATTTATATCAATACGATATTTGTTTTGAAATTTAGTCAAATTTCCACAATCATCGCATTTTTTACCACCAACACATTTCTTTTTGTAAAATAGTTCATCGCTTTCTCTTTCACATAGAATTTGAGATATTAAATCATGGATAGTGGAAGGAGGAGGTGAATCCTTCCATAATGTTCTACCAAAATCAAGTAATGTGTCATAATATAACTCAAATTCCACATGATAACGGCAACAACAAGTGTCGCGTACGGTGATAGGTTTTACATACCATGGTTTTTGTTGAACAAAAGCACTTAGTGAAACATGAATTTGACGATTCTCTTCTTTGAACTTGTTGAATAACTCTATCTGAGTGGTTTCCAAGAAATATTTTTCATGTTCTTCGTACTGATTTCGTGTTATTCTTCTTCGCATCACATGCCTTGCAGTTGGCGAAACACGCGAATTGTTCTTCCAATATTCATATATTATTGTTTTAACATTTTCTCCAAGTCTACCTTTGTATGGTTGCCTACAAATAGCTCTCCAACAAGCGAGTTCATCATTTACATCTATTTGCAGCCGAAATTTCCTATGTTTGTGCAAATTTTTTCGCGAGGTTTCTAGTGCTCGTGCCATAGATGTTACCAAACGATTCTCTTGAGTACTTGATGAAACCATTGCCATCTGTATTCCTCTACGTACAATTGAAACATCTTTCTCTCTAGATCTCTTAATTGACTTTATAGCACTACTCATATTTTTTTATCACATCTTCCTTCATTTTTTTTATCTTTGGTTGATTTTCGAATACCCAATAGTGTCATAGCTTCTTTTAATTTCCTTAATGATAGGAGACCTTTCAACATTTGAGCTTGAACTGTCACTCGCTCATTTAAGAAATACTTTTCAAAAATGCAGTTAACACGATATCGTATAGCATGGTCAGGTTTTTTATCTCCATATGTGTGAGTGTCAACATTTTCTAACATCTCATTATCGATAGTGATTTCATATGTACATATTCGAAAAAATAGTACATATTCAATAAATAACTAAATTAATAAATATATCTATAATTTCAATAATATGTGCATGTGTTTAATATATATATATCTTTGTGTGTGTGTGTGTGTGTGTACATACCTTGTGATTCAATTTCTTTATTTGGATTTCTTTCAATATTTTCACCATCTTCAATCATTGGTTCAATATCTCTTTCACTTTCTCTTTCAAAATTTTGTATCTCATCATCAATGTTTTGAGGAATATCTTTGTCTATTTACATTAAACAAAATATTTTTCAAATTAGTTCATCAAATAAAAATTAAGCTTCACATTTTACATTAGGAAAATTTTAAATATATCAATAGATCATAATATTTACATTTACATACATGCTTCAATTTCTGCTTGAGGTTGATTTTCCTCTTCAATATTTGAGAGGGCTTCTAACTTTCTTTTGCGAGATTGTCTCGTCTCTTCTCTACGTTCCTCAGGGTCTCTTTTTCGATCATATTTTCTCGCACAAGTCCTTCGATTTCCCATGATAATAGGGTATGAAGTTAAAAAAATTTCCTTCAAAAAATTAGACAATAACTCGATTACAAAAAACATCACAAAAGATTTAATTTAAAAAATTCATTTTAAATTTTTTGCAAAAAATACATACTCCAATCCAAAACACTTACTTTAAAAAATTCGAGAGAAAAATGTCTTATAAAAATTAAATGAAGGTCAAAAGATTTACTTCAACTCAAAACACGTACATACCTCCAAGAAATGTCCTTTGAATGTACGTCCAAGAAAATTTCTTAAGTCCAAAAAAATATTTTGCAAAATCAGCCACCTCCAAGAAATGTCTTCCAAGAAAATTCTTTAAACCCAAAACCATTCTTTACAAAATCAGTCTGCTTCCAAGAAATTCTCTTAAATCCAAACTTTGAAGAAAATTTTTTAAACCCAAACCAATATCTTTGTAAAATTTCTTTGAGTTGGTCCAGAAGGTCATCAATCCATGGGATTGGGTACCTATTCTGGACAGTGATCTTGTTCAGCGCTTGATAGTCAATACAGAGTCTCCATGTCCCATCCTTCTTCTGTACCAACACGATCGAGCTCCCACAGTGTGATGAACTTGGTCGGATGTGACCTTTCTGCAGCAGCTCCTGAATCTGCCTCTTGATTTCATTGTTCTCCATAACAGAGCATCGATAGATCGGTCCATTGGGTAGCGGCGCACTTGGGGTTAGATCAATCAGGTGCTTGACTTGACATTGCAGAGGAACCCCTGTGGTTGAGGTGAAGATGTCCCCGTACTCCTCCACAACCTTGTCCATTTGTTGTTGTCCTGCAGAGGAGCCTTGTCTAGAGGTCGTGGTCACAGTCTTCTTCTTCCGCTGGGGGTGGATCATCAGAAAAACGGATTTCCTGGTTTGGGAAATGAGCTTACTGCATTATTTTGCAGTAACCAAAGAGATAACGGTAGGAGGTGGTACCTCTGGTATCCTGTACAAATTATTTCCCAAAGTAACAATAAAAACGCGAGTCCGAGACTCATACACAGCATGACGCTTCCACAAGTATGGTTGTCCTAATAATACATTAGAAAAATCAATAGGATAAATGTCATATAATACCTCATCCGTGAAGGGCTTGATGCTATAGGGAAGGTGGAACTGCTAGCTAACGCAGAGATCTCGTCCTTGGTGAAGCCACCCGATGGTGTATGGATGTGGGTGAGCTATGGTTGGAAAGCCCAACCGCTTCATGGTGTCTGCTGAAATGAGGTTCTTTTGGCTCCCATTGACGACAATGAACTGTACTGGGGAGCCCTTTACCCACATCTAGGAGTGGAAGAGACGTTCCTCCTCCTCTGGATCTTCCGGTTCCTCCTTCTAGATCTTCGTAGTGGCAACAGTGGCATTGGGCTCCGTATCAATAATCTGTTTCCCTTTGTCATTCCCCTTGTCAGGTTCTGATTCAAAGTCAGAGCATGCATTTGACTCAAAAGCCCCCATCTCGGCCACCAGCGACTGCTTGGCCCGACACTCACTTGTGTTGTGAGTGGAGCTTTTATGGAACTCACACCACTTTCCCATGTCCTTCTTTGTATTTACAGTGTTGTTCTTTTCTTGTGGCTTCGATAGGTTGTCTTGAGCTGCTATGCCTTGGCTCTGTCCTTTGTTTTGCAGTTTGGGAGCACCTTTCCCTTGATTTTGATTCGCAGATCCAAAGTCTCGCTTCTTCTATTTGAATTTCTACTCAATCTTGGCAGCAGGAGGTCCATACCCAATCTCATTCCCAGGAAGTGGATTTACAAGAGCTGGTCACTAATAAGGAGGTCGCCGAGTAGAAATACAAGTTGATGTCCAAGTTGAGCATACCGATATGCCGTACCAAGTGAGGATATGTCGAGGAACTCCATTTCCTCCTGAATGTATCTGTGCAGACAACTGCGATACTTTAGCAATAGATGTTTCTCTGAATATTTGATACCCAACTTTTTGCGCAGGGTATGGAATAGATTCGTCAGCTCATGCACATCTTGATCCATTTGTTGTCGCAGCATGGTCCATTGTATGTACTTGTCCTTGTAGCTCCCCATAGGATAGTATTGTTCCTTGATGGTGTCTTGAAAATAATTCCAAGTGGGTACGACCGAGAACAGAGAGGGTTTTGTCTCGTCCTTTTTATCACAATAGGTTTCCCACCAATCCTTGACATGGGGGGTAGCTTTGAGGATTGAAAAAATAATCTTCTCCCGGTTGGAAAAGTCATGAACTGAGAAATATCCTTCTAATAGATTCATCCATATATCTACAACATCTGCATCTATTTGACCCTCAAATATGGGAATGTCAAATTTTACTTGTACCTTAAAAGGAGTCACACCTCCAGAGTGGCTGTTGGATGCAGATGCACCGCCGGTGGGTAGCCGTTGAAGGATCTGGGCAAAGTTATCCATCATCGCGTTCCTTTATTTCTCGAGGGCCTCCTCGAGAAATATTTTGATAGGATCTCTTGCTCCCTCGTCTTTATTTTCTTCCACCATGGGAGGTCATCGGGGTTTGCGAAGCTGATCTTGCAAGGGTTCAAACAGATCGATCCCTAACTCCTTATACCCTGACCGTGTTGGGGACATGCAAAGAAAACAAAGAAAGAGCAGACCGCTCTGATATCACTCATCTGGATTTATGTAGGAACGCAACATAATAAACATATAACCATAAATAAAAATATGCAGCGGAAATAACACTTCATTTCATTAATATCAAATAACTGAAATTTTCTTACAGACAGAATGGAAATAAACTAGCTAGGGCGCTGGTAGCTATCTCTGAGAAGATATGTGGTGGCTACAAGCCTCTGAAATGAGTTACAATGAGGCTCGAGGGCCTATTTATTATTTAGAAACAATGGAAAACCCTAACCCTAGGAGATGAAGCGCCAAAACTATGGGCCCCGTTTGGGTAAATTAGTGTTTCAACTTCTCAAGGACGTAACTTTGGCATACGATCTCCGTTTGATGCAAACCATACCTCGTTAGAAAGATATATTTGACTACAAATTTTGAGTGAGAAACATCAATCCATGAACCCATGTTGCTCCCAGTTTTCCCAAAAAACGTCGTTTAGGGCCTCAAAACGGCTCCAGAAGTTTAGGACCCGAAAAACTGCTAAAAATAGTAAGTTGTGCCGAAACTGAAAAAATGAAAGAGACAATGGTGGGGCCCCAAGTGGAATAGGTAGGTGACCACCAATATACACCTGGATCAACTCCTTTTTATGAAAATAGGGCTCAAATACATCCATATATCTCCGAATCTGTAGAACCTTTGAGAAAAGTGAAAGAGGTTATTGTTATCTGATAGGTGTTTGAAAATAACCTCTCTTAGTTTCTTAGAATAATTCTTTTGTTGCCCAAAAACCTCCCTTGAAGTTGAATTCTCAAAGTGAGAAAATAGAAAAATGCTTCAGCGTTTTTTGCCTATTTTACACTGAATTCACTACAAAAGCATGGATTCTTGGCTAAAATGACCTTTCGAATTTAAATTCTTAGGAAATGAAAGCTAACAACAAATTATGATTGATGAGACATGATGTGAACTATATGGAGGTGATTTTGAGATGAAATGATGGTGGTCTTGAAACTTAGGATAGGTTAAATATGAAAAAATGAAATTTCCTATGCCAATTTTAAAAAAGGTTTAAGGAGTCCTTACCCTTTTGAGGAGTGAACTGTATGACCATTTCAAGTAATCACTCACAAAATTATGAGTGATAACAGTGGCTCCACTTGCGATGGTGTGCCCCTGTGGTACACGAAAGAACCCATAGTTCTAGTGCCATCCATTGTCTTGGAAATAAAAACTCTGAAATTTATGAAAAATTCGCCAAGCTCTTATGGCCTTCTCCTCGAGCTCAATCTTGATGCTTACTGCTGAAAAACTAACTTTGCACCTACTAAAAAGATGCTCAGTCAATTTTGAGCTTATTCACACACTCCTACCTACCCTAACAACCACAATCTCCATTTTTAATTCAAGCAACATGAAACTTCCAATGAAGCCAGTCATTGATCTGATCTGACATTTGAACCTTTTGACTTCATTTGAACCCAAATTAAGCATGATACTGAAATGACCAAGGCAACATAAAATGTATCTGATCCTCATAATAAAAATATAACTAGAAATTTGGACTGTAGATCTGTTCCATGTAGTCAGCTATAGGATCATAGAATACATAATCAGTTTGATGATTCTCAAAACATCCTGTAGCTTTGGACAAATCATATATTATTTTCTTAGCCACACAAGATTTTAGTTGTGTGCTATCAAGCTGATTCTCAAACTGATTTTCAAAAACATGGTATTCTTCCTCAATCTCAAAAGATAAAGGTAGCAACACCCTCTCTTTGTGTTCTGGCATTAAAAACTTTCGAAAAGACTGATATTGATCATTAAGACTATAAGATTGAATTTTATCTTCTAAAACTTCAATGTTCTTGGCAAATTCATCCACAAATTGAATCTTATCTCATGACTTGCACTCAAATGACTTCAGATTAGAAGACAAGGATAAAGAAAAATTTTCATCCACTTCCTCATTAGTGTGATCATTATTTTATGTAGGTTGATGCAAGGAATGACATGAAGAATAAACTTCTTCCTTTACCTAAGGATTGTAGCAATTATCTTCCAATATTTCCTCTTGTTGTTTGAAATTATTCTCATACTCCTGATGATCAAGAGACTGACAAGTCTGCTACAAATTTTCATCAAACTCAGAAGATGTAACATGATTTTCATAAATAAACTCATGTTGGGTTTCATTTTCATCCAAGAGAGAGGCTATCCTTTCTTCTTGGTGATGAAATGGATTTTCATGAAGGGCCTCTAAAATTTTATCATCCATAAACTCATCATCTTCATAACTATTCTCCAAATATTCAATAAAACTCACACAATGTTTACAACAGTATTTGACCAGCAATAAAGAGGGATGACACTCTTCATATCTCTCATAAAATGCAACATGGAAATTAGCAAGAGAATATAATGAACCATTTGGCAAGATTTCGTACCATGACCATGCTTTTCCTTATAAAATGGCCATAAACATCTTCATGAGACAATCCTCAGGGAACTGAACCTTAAGTTTGCATACATGCATATGAAATCTAACCAAATGAAGAGCAACATTGTCTTTCTTTTCATCTTTAAATATGGGAAGATCAATTAACCATTCAACCTTTGGCATAGGATTTGGAAAACCAGAGATACGAGACCGATTCATAGGGGAATACTTGGCATTTATTATTGTAGTGGAACTCATCTTGAAACTTCATCAAGCTACTGATCTTCAAGCAGTGGAGTCACCTTCTAATTGATTATTTGATGTGTGGAGTTGCTAGACCAGAAATACAGCCAATATGTGTCTAAGTGTCTTCTTCTCTCAGACCTTAGAACTGAAACTTTTTCCTTCTTCCTAGGGAAAATTTACACCTTCCATCCCGAGAAACGACACCAAAATTTTATCACCAAAATCGCACTTGATTGGTTTCCGATCAGACAACTTTAGTGTAACTGTTTCAAACCACTTCCAACAATAGCTTAGCTTCTTCAGTCTGAGAGGGCTCTCTCATAGGTAATTTATGAAATCAGTTAATGATAAATATAGATGGCTAAATCTATGAATTATATATTGGTTTTGTGTGTTTACAGGTTGAAAAGATGAAGGCTTGCTACCATTGGGCTTATGGAGTCAACAAATCAGTAGGTTTAGTGGCAAGCTTTCTTGACATGGAAGCTGAGGCAAATAAGGATCTTTAAAAAAGGAAATTCACTCATAGAACATAGGTCAACACATTCATTTCATTACTAAAGGAATTCAGATCATAGAGTTATGAATTCTAAGTAATAGCAATTACATATACTGCTAGTGGTTCAAAGGTAATTCACTCATAGAACACAGAAAAACATAGTCATCTCATTACTAAAGGAAGTCAGAGAATATAGTTATGAATTCTAAGTAATAGAAATGAAATCTAATGCAAGTAGTAAAACATAAGATTCAAATCAATAAAGCATTAAAAACCCCATGAGAATCTCAGGTCTATCAAGAAGAAAACCACTCTGTATTACTAAAAACAGTCAATTACATAAAGCTGCAGTTTTGCCAAAAAGTCTCCAACCCTTGAAAAATTCGACTCCATGACCTTTAACAGACATGTTACATCATGAGATGATCTGCCTCCTGGCTAGATTCATCAATTTTTTTCCTAATGACACCTTGCATAACCATAAAACATATATTTAATGACAAAATGACAACTATCCTACTAAACAATCTTTTTCCTAATAGGACTCAAACTGCTCATTATTACATTTAACAACCTTATCTTATAAACAAATTACATCTTTGAAAAATATGCTTTCAAATTTTCTAATTGGGGTGATGGGACTCATCACTACAAGACCACTTAATTGACCTCCTCTAAAACTGGAAACAAAACCCTGTTTTTTAGGTAAACTAGTCTTCTTCTTCCACAAATGATTTGGATGCTAATTTATCTTCATTTAATGGTATTTAAGTGCTATATAACTGTTCTTATGATCCTCTACCACTTTGATAATACCCAGCTATCCATAGATGCCCAAAAATATGCTTAAAAGGCTCCCACACAGTACACTACGAAAGTAAGGCAGTTTCGTAGCGTACATTCATAGTGCTGCAAAAATGCCATTCGCCTTCAATAATTTTTATTATTTCCCTTGGTATGGTATTCATAATCCTTAGACACATCTGCCATGCAAATTTCACCTTTTGAAAGCTCCCAAAACTAGTTCAAAAATGAAAAATAAAAGCTACAGTAGTTTCGTAGCGTTTTGATGTCCTTCAAGTCTAGGTACACTACGAAACTGCTGAAAACAGTCAAAATTCCAAAATTTTGTGTAGTTTGAAAAATATACCTTATAAGTTCCAAAAAATTGATTTTAACATGCCATTATCCTTCAATATCATAAGCCATCTCACACTATTATTCTTGAGGCATTTCTTCCTCATTTATGATGGGTTGAGCTATTGGCTTTTCAGGCACTGTCATTTTCAGGCCTTTTTTCTCCAACTCCTCATGAATTAGTTCAAGATGTTCTTGGAGGTATTTGAATTGGTCATCAACATGCCATGAAACCCTCTGCATGTTATGGACCTCATCAAAATAATGAGGAACACAATCCATCTCACCTTTCATATTAAAAACCACTTTGCAGATTTTTCCTTTTTTTTTTGAAAAATAGGTGTTAGAACAGAGCTTATATCTCTGAATCCGTGACGTATTTTTCAAAAATGGAGGATTTTTTTGTCAATAAGAATTTTTTGAAGAATAAACTCTCTTGGATTTTTGAAAACCATCTCCAGCGGTCTAGAACCTGCATTTGAAAAACATGTGTAAAACAAGAAAACTTTGTTTTCTGAAAATAGGGCTCAAAGACATCCCTGTATCTCCCAATATGTAGCACCTTTGATAAAAGTGAAAGAGGTTATTATTATCTGATATGTTCTTGAAAATAACCTCTATCATGTTCTTAAAATACTTATTTGTTTTCCCAGAAACCGCCCTTTAAGTTGACTGCTCAAAGTCAGAAAACAAAGAAATGCTTCATATTCGCTACGAAACTTTCAGCAGTTTCGTTGCATTTGTTTCCTATTTTACACTGAATTCACTACGAAAGTAGGGGTTCTTAGCTAAAATGACATTTTTGGATTTAAATGCTCGGTAAATGAAAACTAACAACAAATGATGACTGATGAGACATGATGTGAGCTATATGGAGGTGATTTTGAGATGAAATGAGGGTGGTCTTGAAACTTAGGGTAGGATAAATATGAAAAAATGAAATTTCCTATGCAAATTTGAAAAAGGTTTAAGGATTCCTTACCCTTTTGAGGAGTGAACTGTATGACCATGTCAAGTAATGACTCACAAAATTATGAGTGATAACAGGATTGAAGAACATGAAGGGGAAATAAATTGAAACTAACCCGAGTACTAGTAAATCAAACTGTCACATACATGCTCCAAATGAAGAAGAAAGATTTGAACTATTTCATGTGAGGGTCATATCCAAACATACCAAGTTTGACACATTGTTTGACAGTGGGTCACAATCAAACTTAATCTATGAATACTTCGTCAAGAAACTTAATCTTGAGACCATACCACATCCAAAACCATATCCACGTGGTTGGATTTGTAAGGATGAAAATTTACAGGTTTCAAAGAAGTGTATATTGCAGTTTGCAATAACTGCACATTTTGTTGACACATTTGAATTAGATGTGGTTCTGCTTGACATAACAGGTATTGTGTTGGGGAGTCCTTACTTGTATGACATGAAAGCGATCTTCCATCTCCATGAGAACAAATACCATTTTTCAAAGATGATAAGGAGTAAATTGTTAGAGCACATCACAAGAAGAAAAATATTGCTATGGTAAATGCTGGACAGGTAAAGAGGATGGTAAATTCAAGTAAGAATTTTGTTCTTCTAATGATTAAGACTAAAGCTGATGTTAATCATGAATCATTTGAAGGTTGTGATCCTAAGTTGAAATCAGATTTATATGATGTAGTTGATGCACATCATGATATGTTTCAGGAGCCAACATGATTTCCTCCAAAAAGGGAGATTCAACATGAGATTCAGTTGCAGTAAGATTTTCCTCTTCCAAACACCAACATGTATCGCATGTCGATAATGGAGAATGCTGAAATAAATAGGCAAATCAAGGAGATGCTGGACAAAGGAATCATAAGGCCAAGCACTTCACCATGCGGTTCACCCATAGTCTTGATTTTGAAGAAATATGGGACTTGGCCAATGTGTGTAGTCTTCATACCTTTGAACAAGATAACGGTAAAGAATCGTTACCCACCCCCAAGGATAGATGATTTGCTTGATCATCTGAAAGAAGAAAAGTTTTTCACTATGTTAGATTTGTTAGGGCCCTGTAATTTGTCAAATTGGAAAGACCAAATAAACAAGGGTAACATCAAACCAACTTTTTTGTCCTAGGACCTAGCCTTCCTGGACTCAGAGAGGGCTCTCTCTATATTTATATAAAATATATAACTTGATTGATTTAGGATGTTGATTTTAGGCTAGTTAAATTGATAGGGATTGTTTGTTTATTTTTTTTGGTTTGTTATCCAGGTGGAATTGGTGGCCACCTACCTATTCCACTTTGGACCCCACCATTGTCTCTTTCAGTTTTTCAGTTTCAGCACAACTTACTATTTTTAGCAGTTTTTCGGGTCCTGAACTTCCGGAGCCATTTTGAAGCCCTAAACGAAATTTTTTGGGAAAAACAAAAACAATATCCATCCTTCAACCATGTAGTACTCAGATAGATCTTTCTAACGAGGTATGGTTCACGTCAAACGGAGATCGTATGCCAAAGTTACATCCCCGAGAAGTTGAAACACCAATTTACCCAAACGGGGCCCATAGTTTTGGCGTTTCATTTCCTAGGGTTAGGGTTTTGGATCTTTAGGGTTTTCATTTGTTTCTAAATAATAAATAGGCCTTAGCGCCTCATTGTAACTCAGTTCAGAGGCCTGAAGCCGCCACATCTCTTTTTAGAGATAACCTACCAAAGCCGTAGCTAGTTTATTTCCATTCTGTTTGTAAGAAAATTTCAGTTCTTTGATATTAATGAAATGAAGTGTTATTTCCACTGTATCTTTGTATTTATGGTTATATGTGTCTTATGTTGCGTTCTTTCATAAATCCAGATCAATGGTATCAGAGCGGTCTACTTTTTCTCAATCCTTCTTTGCATGTCCTCAACGAGGTCGAGGTATAAGGATTTAGGGCTCGATCTGGTGGAACCTTTGCAAGATCAGCCTCACAAACCCCGACAGATGCCAACGGGGGACGAAAAGAAAGATGAGGGAGAAAAATATCCTATCAAAATATTGCTCAAGGAGGCCCTCGAAAAACAAAGGAACGCGATGATGGATAACTTTGTGCAGATCCTTCAACTAACTATGGAGGTGCGACTCCCTTTAAGGTACAAGTAAAATTTGACATTCCCATATTTGAGGGTCAAATAGATGCAGATGTCGTAGATAGATGGTTGAATCTATTAGAAGGATATTTCTCGGTTCATGAATTTTCCGACTGGGAGAAGATTATTTTTGCACTCCTCAAAGCCACCCCCCATGTCAATGACTGTTGGGAAACCTACTGTGAAAAAAAGGATGAGACAAAACCCTCTTTGTTCTTAGCCATACCCACTTGGAATTCTTTCCGAGATGCCATCAAGGAACAATACTATCCTATGGGGAGCTATGAGGAAAAGTACATACAATGGACCACGTTGCGGCAACAAAGTGATCAAGATGTGCATGAGCTGACGAATCTGCTCCATACCCTGCGCACAAAGTTGGGTATCAAAGATTCAAAGAAAAATTTGGTGCTAAAGTATCGCAGTTGTCTGCATAGATACATTTAAGAGGAAATGGAGTTCCTTGACATCTCCTCGCTTGGCACAACATACCGGTATGCTGCCAAGATTGAGCAGGAATTCAAATAGAATAAGTGAGACTTTGAATCTGCAAATCAAAAGCAAGGGAAAGGTGCCCCCAAACCGCAGAAAAAAGGAAAAATCTAAGGCATGGCAGCCCAAGACAACCTACCAAAACCAAAAGCAAAGAAAAACACTTTGAAGCCAAAGAAGGACACGAGAAAGTGGTGTGAGTTCCAGAAGAGCTCCACCCACAACACAAGTGAGTGTCGGACCAAGCAGTCGCTGGTGGCTGAGATGAGGGCTTCTGAATCAGATGCATGCTCTGACTCTAAATCAGAACCTAACAAGGGGAATGAAAAATGGAAACATATTATTGATGCAGAGCCCAATGCCATTGTTTTCACTGTGAAGATCCATAAGGAGGAACCAGAAGATCCACAAGAGGCAGAGCGTCTCTTCCACTCCCAAATGTGGGTAAAGGGTTCCCCGTTATAGTTCATTATCGATAATGGGAGCCAAAAGAACCTCATTTTAGTAGATGTCGTAAAGTGGTTGGGCTTGTTGACCACAGCGCACCCACAACCATACACCATTGGGTGGCTTCACCAAGGACGGGATCTCCACGTCAGCCAATAGTGCCACTTTCCCTATAGCATCAAGCCCTTCATGGATGAGGTATTGTGTGACATTTCTCCTATTGATGTTTCTGATGTATTATTAGGCCAACCATACTTGTGGAAGCGACATGTTGTGTACAATTCCTAGCGTCGTTCTATTATTGTTACTTTGGGAAATAAGTTGTACAAGATACCAGAGGTACCACCGCCTCCCATTATCCCTATAGTTACTGCAAAACAATGCAATAAGCTCATTTCCCAAACCAGGAAATTTGTTTTCCTGATGATCCGCCCCGAGGGCAGCAAGAAGATTGTGGCCATGACCTCTAGACATGGCTCCTCTACATGACAACAACAAATGGACAAGGTTGTGGAGGAGTACAGGGACATAGTCACCTCACCCATAGGGGGTGCATATACACTGTCAGTTCAAGCACCCCATTGACTTGACCCTAGGTGTGCCGCTACCCAATGGACCGATCTATAGGCGCTTTGTTATGGAGAATGATGAAATCAAGAGGAAAATTCAGAAGCTGCTACAGAAAGGTCACATCTGGCCGAGTTCATCGCCCCGTGGAAGCCCGATCGTGCTGGTACATAAGAAGGATGGGACTTGGAGACTTTGTATTGAATATTGGGCGCTGAACAATATCACTATCCGGAATAGGTACCCAGTCCCATGGATTGATGACCTTCTGGACCAATTCAAAGGGGAAAAATATTTCAGCAAGATCGACTTGAAGTCTGGGTATCACTAGGTACCAATTGAACCCTCAGATGTGTGGAAGATTGCCTTCAAATCCAAGGAGGGCCTTTTTGAATGGCTCGTCATACCTTTCGGGTTGACGAATGCTCCCACAACCTTCATGAGGTTGATGGATGACATCTTGAATCCATTCACCAACTCATTTGTAGTGGTGTACTTGGATGATATTCTGATCTTCAGCCAGACTTGGGAAGAGCACCTCCACCACATCCTATAAGTCCTCCAAACACTACGACTACACAAGTTGTGTGCCAATTTGGAGAAGTGCACTTTTGGCATGACCCAGGTTCAATATTTGGGATACATTATTGATGAAAGGGGGGTGCATGTGGATCCAGCGAAGATCCAATTCATTCGGGATTGGCCAGCCCTAATCACTCTAATAGAGCTTCGCAACTTTCTAGGTCTTGCTAATTTCTACTGCAGGTTCATGTTGGGATTTTCTCATATCACTTGGCACTTGATTCAAGTCACCAAGGGAGGAGTGAAAGAAAAATTATTTTGGTCGGAATCTCAACAGAAGTTGTTCATAGAATTGAAACATCGCCTTTGTTTTTCCCGAGTGCTCACATTACCAGACTTGCAACAACCATTTGAGATCAAGACAGATGCCTCCGACTATGCTATTAGGGTAGTTCTTAATCAATAGGGGCATCCAGTGGCATATCACAGTAAGACATTGTCCGACACAATTCGCAAGTATCCCACTTACGACAAAGAAATGTATTCCATTGTGTAGGCCTGTCGAAAATGGAAGCATTACATTTTGGGGAAGGAGACAATCATCCACACAGACCACCAACCCCTTCAGTTCATACAGACACAAGGGAAGTTGTAGAACGATCGCCATCAGAAGTGGTTCACATATTTGCAAAAAATTCATTTGAACATCAAGTACAAGAAGGGTAGCACCAATAATATTACAGACTACCTCAGCCGACCACCGATCGTGGCCATAACCACCATTCTCAACTCTTGTGGGCATGAGACTTCTGAGTGGCCGCTTCTCTACAAGAGAGATCCAGAATTCAGCCACACATACAAGGCACTCTTAGGGGGTATGAAAGTTCCAAATTTTCACTTTCACGATGCATTGTTATGTCACTTGGGACACCTTTGTGTTCCTTCAAGCAAGCGTGCCAATATGATATGGGAAGCACACTACAGTCGAGTCGTTGGGAATTTTGGGGTTGAGAAAATAGTGGTAGTACTGCAGAAGTATTTATATTGGACGAACCTTCAACAGGATGTCGGGAAGTACATCAGATCCCGCACTGCTTGCGCCATTTCCAAACCGACCATCAAGAAACAAGGCCTCTATTATCTGCTACCTACCCCTAGTCGACCTTGGGAATCCATCTCCATGGATTACATGGAGGGCCTTCCTTTTACTAAGCATGGAAACAATTTTGTTTTCGTGGTCGTCGATAGATTCTCGAAGATGGCCATTATGGCGACCCGCAAGAGGAATATCACAGTAGAAGCCACTGCTAAACTCTTCTTTGAACGAGTGTGGGTGGACTTTGGGATCCCATAGTCTATCATATCAGATCATGACAGTAGATTCCTCAGAAAATTTTGGTCCAGCCTCTGGTCAATGTTGGACACCAAGCTCACCAAGTCCACAACTTTCCATTCCCAAACTTATGGTTAGACCAAGGTTGTCAACAGGATGATTGTACACATTCTGCGCATGTACAATTCAAAACATCCACGCACATGGGATGAGAGCGTCCCCTATGTACAACATAGTTATAATCGGGCTCTCCACAGCTCAACCGACCACAGCCCCTTTCAGGTGGGCTTGGGATTCTAGCCACTATGTCCCATTTACGTAGCCATTCCATTAGTGGTTACTCAAGCTGATTCGGATCATGTCTAGTCTGAAGCTGAAAAAGGAAACAACTTCATTGAGCGCATTTAGCACATCTGCCAACAAGTTCATGACATATTGGACAGAGCCAATGCTAAGTACAAGAAACGACATGATCAACATCGGGTGCCACACAACTTCCAGGTGGGCGACAAAGTGTGGCTACATTTGCAGAAGGAGCGCCTCACTGGACCC
Source organism: Pinus albicaulis (assembly GCA_034641835.2). Taxonomy (NCBI): domain Eukaryota; kingdom Viridiplantae; phylum Streptophyta; class Pinopsida; order Pinales; family Pinaceae; genus Pinus; species Pinus albicaulis. Next base: position 1,131,121,008 of record CM076574.1, read on the forward strand.
CACCACAAGATTTTCCCGCTCCGATATGGGCCATACACCATCACCAAGGTTGTAGGGAACAATGCCTTCGAGCTCAGTATTCCACCAATCCTAAGACTTCACCCTATATTCAATGTAGACCGCCTTCGTCCCTACTTCCCACCTCTACTAGACACCTCTGACATTGCAAAAGAACTCACACCAAAATATTTAAACCCAGACTGCATGGAATAGGCCACCACATATTGTATCATGGACATTAAAATCAAGAAAACTCGCCAACAGAAGATCCAACTGTATTGGGTTGTCAAAGCTGGCCAACTCCTGCACCAAGGCAAGTGGTTCACCGGGGACCAAGTTCAGTAGAAGTTTCCTCATCTCATGGAGGAACTCAACGCAATCAGGACCATTGCTTCCTAAGGGGGTAGGAATGATCTAGGTGTATATTGGTGGCCACCTGATTATTCCACTTGGGACCCCACCATTGTCTCTTTCAGTTTTTCAGTTTCAGCAAAACTTACTACTTTTAGCAGTTTTTTGGGTCCTGAACTTCTGGAGTTGTTTTGAGGCCCTAAACGATGTTTTTTGGGAAAACCGGGAGCAACATGGGTCCATGGATCGATGTTGCTCGCTCAAAATTTGTATTCCTTGGATAGATATTTCTAATGAGGTATGGTTCACGTCAAACAAAGATTGTATGCCAAAGTTACATCCCCGGGAAGTTGAAACACCAATTTACCCAAACGACGCCCATAGTTTACGCGCTTCATCTCCTAGGGTTAGGGTTTTGGATGTTTAGGTTTTTCCATTGTTTCTAAATAATAAATAGGCCCTCGAGCCTAATTTTAACTCAGTTCAGAGGCCTGTAGCTGCCACATCTCTTCTCAAAGATAAGCTACTAGTGCCCTAGCTAGTTTATTTCCATTCTGTCTATAAGCAAATTTTAGTTCTTTGATATTAATGAAATGAAGTGTTATTTCCGCTGCATCTTTTTATTTATGGTTATATGTGTATTTTGTTGCATTCCTGCATAAATCTTGATCAATTGGGTTGCTTTTTAAAAAGAATAGATAGAGTAAGAGAAATTCAAACCATTGGGCTATGGAGTGTATGAAAGGTTTGAAGAGTATAACAACAAATCAAGGGTGTTTCATAGGGCAAGTTAACAAAGCCAAATGGATCTTAATAGCTTAGGTGGGTGTGAAATGAACATTAAGTTGTGAATTTTAGTAGGTTTAAAGGGAAATTAAGAATCCTTTAACATATACTAGAACAAGAATAGTATTTAAGACCATTATGCTTAAGAAAGGGCCAAAGGATAGGGCACACCATAAACTTCTTTGGCCTAGCTTTATGAAGTAAAATTTGAGACAACAATCTAGAAAACCCTAGAGAGAAGGGAACTCCTAAATTATCTAGTTATTTAGCTTCAGAAAAAGAAAACATTTAAGATGACATATAAGTGATGATTAAAGAGTAGGGAAATCCTAAATTCTTCAATCAACCTTTAAAATACCTTCAAAGTGACTATTCAAGATGGACCAAAGGACAGGGCAAACCAAAAACTTCTTTAGCCAAACCCTAATAAGTAAACTTCAAAGAAAGGCCTTAAAAAAAATGTTTTAAGCTACACCAAAGGACAAGGCATACCATAAACTTCTTTGGTTTGACTCTTATTAAATCATTTTCAAGACAACAAGCTAGGTGGAATTAGAAAGCAATCAAGAATTCTCCAATTAGACCATAGCAGGGGAAAACATTAAGATAATGAAAGAAGACAAAATTAGGTTGCCAAGACAACATATCCTAATCTAATTTTTTTTTTCTTTTATCAGAGAAAGGATGAACAATATGGAAAACATAAGGAAACAAATGTAAGATTAGAACAACATCACCATTTAAACAAGTTCATGAATCCTATGAATATGCTTGCTCCATTGATATTCAATCCAAAATAGTTACAAAGCTCCAAAGCCAAACTTCTTTCACAACTCAAAGTATATGAGGCATTCAACTCAACAATCAAAAAAAAAAAAATGAAGCATACATGCAATATTTATCTGCAAAATGAGGAGGTAAACCCTAGTTAGGGTTTCAAATGTCATTCATTACATAGTTAATGCATTTTGACCTTTGAGACCATGCAAGGCCCAAGGAAAAATATCTAAAACTCATTTATTGCAAAAATAACTTCTAACATAACTATTTGAGCTAATTTTGGAAAAAGTTTGACTTTAAGGCTCCAAAATATCTTTTTCAATAACTCTTGGTAAGGGCATAACTCCAAGGTATAGGGGCGCAGCGCCAGTGCAAACGTGCAGTGTCAAGACTTGGAAAATGACCTATTTTGCAGCTAACTTGTGGAGGTCTTCCTGGTGTCCAAATGAGCTCCATGATGGCTCATTGGAAAGGTCTCTGAGTCCATTTTACAAATATGCCTCCAATTTCTAGAATGGTGCCCATTTTCCTTGTCAAAAGCCATTTCTCCCAAGAATTCTAAACACGCAGCACAAATGCAAAAAAATGAATGAACTTGAAAGGGCTATAGAGAACTTAGAATACAACACTGATGATTGTCTTAAAACACTCCAAACATATAGGGTTTTGGAAAATGGCCAGAAAAGGTAAAAAGCATGAGTTGAGCTCCATGGTGGAAACAAGAGAAGACTTTGAAAATTCCACTGTGGAATCATATCCCAAACTTGTCTAATTAACTTATCATGCCTCCATCATTTTCCAAGAAGTCATTCCAAAGGACAAATCATTTGCCACACCTAGGGCCAATTTTGCTTCAAAATATGTTTTTGACCAAAAAAAGTTGAATTTGAAAAAAGTGAGATGTATTTTTTTCCATCATAGGTCCAAGAATAAAAACCTCCTTTAGATTTTACACAGGTGTCAAGGTTTTAGAGAAATGTCAAAAATACAGGTGTCACAGGAGAATTGCTGCACTTTTGGAGTGACCTTGGGAAAATTAGTTTTTCTCATAGCTTGAGTTAAAAAATGAATTTATTTATGCATCAAATGATAACTATACTAGAATATCTTTCCAATGAGCTATCATGAGCTCAATTTGGAGTTGAGGAAGGCCTCCAAAAGTTGCCTGCACCAGCACTCTGCATTTCTGCACCATCGTTCAACACTTTTGACTAGTCTTGGGAGAATCAACTTTTAATAGTTCAAATCAACTCCAATCAGTGGAAAAAAAGGTATATTTGGAAGATATACAGGATACGATTTCCAATGAGCTATCATGGGCCCAATTTGGACACTGGGAAGGCCTCCAAATGCCCTCTACGAAAAGGCACTATGTGCTCAGGAGTTGGTGTTGCGCCCTTGGCATTATCGTTGCGCCCTTGGACAGAGAGGTTTTCTAAGCCCTCAAAACACTCAAATCACTCAAAATTTCTTCCAAGATATTATCAAAGGTCTTATGAGCACATAAAGAGCTACGTGGATGCTCTAACTTCATCTCCAAGCATTTTTATGGTTTGAATGAATGAAATCAAACCCTAAGAGGCAACCCTAAGACCTAAGCTTGCAAATTACTATTTGTCATTTCTTCATCTGCCCATAAAGAGTATCAGTCAAGATAGAGGTTTAATATGGTTTTATGAAGGTTTTCATTCATCTAGGTTGGTCATAACACTCATTCATTCATCCCCTCACTTGCAAGAAAATTTGACATTCCATTACCCTTATTCACCTCAATTACACATCAACCTCTAGTATTTCAAAACAGAGTTTGAAATATCAGTAGAGGGTTATCATTAAGTGGTTAGTTATCCCTCATTCTCACATATTTACACCCTCACTCATTCCTTTCATCCACAAGTATACCGCCTTTCCATTACCCTCCTTCATATCAGTTTCACATCAAGTGCTACGGTTTCAAAGGCATAGTGGTCAAAATGTAAAAAAGAGAGGACAATGGCAGTGAGGGAAAGAGAAATAAAGAAGAAAGAAAAGAAGAGGATATCAATGAAGAATATAAAAATTAAAAATAAAACAATGAGGAAGGTGACAATGAGCAATCAAATTCCAATAAGGGAGAGGGAGATGAGAAATCAAGCAATGATAAAACAAGCAATGAAGAAGAAGGAAATGAGGAGGATGATGTGAGTGAGGTAGAGAGCATTAAAGAAAAGAGCTGTGAGGATGATGGAAGATAAAAGAGCCATGATGGCAATGAGGGTAGTGAAGCACATACCAGTGATGATTTTGGCAGTGATGATGACAGTCATAAGATCAGTGAGGGCAGTGATGCAAATAATGATGAGGTTGAAAACAAGTAGCCAGAGGCATAGAAGGCCATCTATGAGATCAGAGCTACCAGGGATCAGAAGGAGGATAAAGAAAAATAAAACCTTGAAATCCTTGTTGATGCATCCATATAGGCATCCCAAACATAATTATCAAGGCAAATTCAAATTTTGGCATCTTTTTGCAAATTTTGGTTTTTGACTGTTTTGCAGGACCAAAGGCGTAGCGCCACTAGTGTTGCACTCTTTTTTGGGGCACTCTTTTGAGGAATGGTTTGAATTTTTGAGTTCATCAGGCCAATTACATCATCCAAAAAATATTTCAATTCATTTGGAGTAGAACTAGTACTCCAAAAGTGCCAAAAACACCCAAAAAATCACCTTTCTATCCTATTTTCAGAGTTGGCGCTGCGCCTCGAGCAATCTTGGGAGATTGCGTTTTTGAGTAGGTAAATGAAGTCCAATCAGAAAAATAAAGGTAGTTGTGGAAATTAGACTGGACAAAATTTCCAATGAGCTATCATGGAGCTCATTTGGACACCTGGAAGGCTTCCAAAGATTGTTCACAAAACAAGCAATTGTTATGGTGCAGGCACTGCGCCCTTGCCTGCAAAGTCAACAAAAGACACAAATTTATTGAAAAAAAAAATATTTTTTAGGAATTTTAAGGCAAATCACTCCTATTTAGCTCAAAATTTATGTTTGAAGTTATTTTTCATTTATTAAGTTAGATATTTTGTGCCTTGGGCCTTGCATGGTCTCATAGGACAAATTTGGCATTTATGAGTAGTTAATGGTTTCTAAAACCCTAGTTAGGGTTTTGGTCCTCTTTGCAAGTTAAATACTGCATTGAGGCCTCATTGTATATGTTGGTTTATTATTGAGAAAAATATCATAGACTTGAAGATTGAGGAGAAATTTGGCTTTGGACTTTGTGAATGTCTTGATTTGCATGATGATGGAGCAAGCTCACTTGTAGGATTCCTGAACATAGTTAATGGTGATGTATTTCCTATCTAGTGCTTGTTTTCTTATGTTATCATTTTTTTTCATATTTCTCATACAATAGGATAGAAATTTTAGGCTAAGAAATGTTGTTTAGAGGCACCTTAGCTCTGTTTGCCCTATACTGCTTGTATGCTTTCCTCTTCTAGGTCAGATTAGAGAATTCTTGAATGCTCTCTAGTTCCACTTATTCTTGTTTATCTTAAGAATGATTTAATAAAGCCAATTTCAAATTATTTTATGGTTAGCCCTGCTCTTTGATGTAACTTAAACATTTATTTTGAGATCTTTTCTTTGAAGTATTGCTAATTAGGGTTTAGCTGAAGAGGTTTATGGTTTGCCCTGCCCTTTTGCTCATCTTAAATGGTTGTTTTGAAGTTATTTGTAGTTTTATTAAGGAAATTAGGAGTTCCCTACTCTTTGATTATTACTACATGTTGTCTTAGATTTTTTCTTTGCCTGAAGGTGAAATCACTAAAGACTTACAATTTTTTTTCCTTCTATGGTTCACTGGATTGTTGTCTTGATGTCTATTTGCTAGGGTTTGGTTAAAGAAGTTCTTGGTATGCCTTTTATTTGGTTATTTATTTATGCATTGTGAGTTTAAAGGATATTCTTGTTAAAGTATTTTTTAAAGGATTCTTAACTGCCCTTTGCACCTACTATGTTCACAATTTAATGTTTCACTTCACTCACATAAGCTTTTAGATCAATTTGGCTTTGTTAGACTTGCCTTGTGATATACCCTTGAACTATTGTTGCACTTCTCAAGACCTTTTTCAAACTCCATAGCCCAATGGATTAAACCTCTCTCACTCTATCTATTTTTCTTGACAACCTACCCAACCAACCAACCAAACAAACAAACCCTAATCCTTATAACTAGCCTAAAATCAAAACCCTAAAATTCACTAAGTCACATCCTTTACAAAAACATAGAGAGAGCCCTCTCTGAGTCTAGGAAGGCTAGGTCCTAGGACTCCAAAGACTGGTTTGATGTTACCCTTGTACATTTGGTCTTGCCAAACTGACAAATTACGGGGACCTAACAAGTACCATTATAATTAGTTTAAAATTAAATTAGAGTACCATTCTTAGTTTAAAATGAAATTATTTTTTATACCTCTCTAGCATCTCATTATAAGGATTCAAAATCAGATTCCCTAGGTTTTTCCTTTCAAATCTTTAAGATTTCAATGGATAAGCTACATGTCTTACAAACAAAGAAATAAAGTAAATGAAGGTCCTTAAAAAAATGAGGGTTTATATGTTCAAGCCATCCTTTAAGTTCACTTGTGTTATATCAAACATGAAGGAATGTTGGGATATTCGTAATCAACACATGTCACGATACTCCCAATTCATGTGATATCAAAGCAAGGGATGAGATGTAAAGGGAATTATTCACCATATTCACACATCTTATACTTAACTCTTAATTAGCATTTTGAATCCTTCCTATCACATATCAGGACTTAAGTGGGATAATGGAGCAGTTTGTGAGTGGTATTGGTGACATAGTTTGATGGCAATTAGGTTTAAACCTATATTCCTTCTTGGTAAGAACTTATCATTGTCTATGGCTTTTGATTTAGAAATTTTATCTTATGCTAAAGGTTTTGATGGCTTTGCAATACCCTATCAATGTTTTATTTTGGAGAATACTATATTTTTCGTGATGTCTAGGTTCTAGTTGTTTGTCGCCTCGGGATTCTTTTGGGTTGTTTGGACTAGTTGTTGGACTCTACATACCATACCTTGCCTACCCTAATCTATCCCCCTAGTGCATTTCTTGTTTGCAAGTACACCCTAAAGAAATATAACGATTATTTTCTAGGACTCTCATTTTTGGGCACTTCATTGTTCCCTCCAGATTGAGCAATATTTCCTAAAGATGTACTAAAGTGAAACCTAGGAATTTAATAGATATCTATATAGACATGATGAACCTATAAAAAAAATAGAATCACAATTTTCTTAGTAACCACCAAGGTTTGTGAAAATGAACATCAATGTATTTATCAACATGCTTTGGTCATGGACACCCTAGTTTAACAAAAGTAACAAATAAAAATGTTGGAAATAGAATATTTTCATGCTAAGAAACATGGTTTTCAATTATGATAAATGATCACACTTAGCTTCATCTAACCACATAATGTTAGTCAATTTAGCTCAATAAGACCTCAACAAAGAAAACAAAACACATCGAATAACGAAAGACATGGACCTAGGCAATAAAATTTCCCACCCTACCAATAGTAAACAAGATGAAGCCATCAAAAAACACATCTTTCATTAGATTCCATGCTTTGTAAATTAATATTAGGAATCACTTTAGGGTGTCTATGAGCAAGAAATAATTATTCGAGTCTAAAATGGGGAGAATCGATTGTTATCATCCCGACCTAAATTCAAATCCCACAAGTGAGATGTTGAGCTCCTAACAAGTATATTGTTAGAATGGCCTTGAAACCCATGTCGCAGAGCCTTGAGCTTTTAATAAATATAGTTTACTTTGGGTATCATTGTCAAAATGAGAAGAAGTACCTAGAGAGTTTCTTGGGGATATGTATTACGTAGTATAGTACAACAAATGATGATTTTGAATTTTTTTTTGACATATTTTGTTTACTTGCATTGCAAGTATTATTCAATGATGATAAGTGTGTTGAAAATAATTACATGAATTCCATGATATAAAATAGAGAAACTTTTGGAAGCTGACACGTCGATAAAAAAAGAACTCTGTAGGATGATCTAGGGCTTCTCTCTATAATTTTTTTTTTGGCATTGTCATTGGTTAGGAGTATGCGACATACAAGGATGGAAGGAAAAGGTTTGTAGTCGACAAGCCCACTACACTACATGGAAATGGACAATGGATGCTTTGATTTGTTTCTATGAAGAACGAGTGGCACTCTCCTAGATTTTTCTCTTAGACTCCACAGATGAGCGATGGCTCTTCCTCATTAAATATTCCTTCATTTGGGCTCTATTCATGTCAGGTGTCATGGTACAAAATTTGTACATTTGTTCCAAAGTTCCTTTGTCTGACAGGGGCTCATTAAGCCTAGGGAGCTTGCAATGGGAAAGCTCTGTACTGGGGTCTAGGGTCTAAAATTTGTTTTCTCTCTATCACATGCTTATTAATTTTCCCCACCATATTTATTATGGATTCCATGATAATCCCCACTCCCCAAACTATGGTATGTACGAAAGGTAGACTGAAATGGACAAACAAATTTTTTAGATATTTATAAAAAATATCAATGGGAAGTCTTCCCTATTCTAGTCCAGGGATTCAGAATTGGTGGAAATTTTGTAGCAACACATCAAGAACAATATGGGCATCTCTTCAATGTCTCAATGTATGTTATTTGGAGGGAAGATAATGTGGGACTCCAACCATATGATGGAATATGACATTTCAAGGAAATCTACCATTATTCTAAATCTGAGGTTGCATGGAGGAGCTTTGAGCATAAAAAACCCTAGTGTATTTTCCTCTTTTAAGGATGCAATTCAAGGGAAGAATTTTATAATCTCCATTTTATGGGATGCCTTAACTATAATTTTATAGGATTGCCTAACTGTAATTTTTTTTTAGTCTCCATTACCTTACCTCCAAAGCACAGGTGGTAGCCTATTATTAGAGAAGGGATTCCCCCCATTGTTCAAGATGTATATGGAAACAAATTCATCCATAGGATCCTCAAGCCTTGGTGGCATTCAACCCACCAAATATCTGAGAAATGCATGTTTTTCAAACAAAACATAGATTAAAAAAAAAATCATTAATATTAATGAAAGTTCATTGGGAGGGATCTCAATACCTCATGTATTGCCTAAGGGGCGTGCTTACTCAAGGCCTTGGGAAGAACGATGCTATCTATTTTCTAGATCAAAATCTCCTTGCATGCTACCTAAAACAATGATATTGGATGGTAGATAGTCATTTAATCAATTCACACTATATTATGAGAGGGGAAAAAGGTCACAACCTCAAGGTCATGTGAGTTCCACTAAACCAAAAAACAATGGAGAGCATGCTTACAGGAAGAAATTAGAGAAAATGAGAGAAAAATACAAGGAACTTGGAAGATTGAAAGTAGTTGTTGAAGAATTCTTGGAATTGAAAGTTGCTACAGAGGCGAGAAGAGAAAATGGTCAAGTTGATCCAAACCTAGTCAACAATGTAAGAATTACATGTGTAAAAAATTTAATTTTTGATGTATAAAATCTTTGAATATTGTGATTTTAAAAGCACAATGTCAATATGAAAATGATTGTATTGTTGTAGGATCTGTAATTAATGAAACATTGGTTTTGTAGCTTAACCCTTCATCCTCTGATTTCATGGTATCTCATGCAAACTATTTATTTTTTAGTAGAGATCCCTGAGTCCTAGTCAGGATTCACCAAAAGAACTCCATTGACTTCGGGAAAACATATTCATGATCAAATTAGTGACTCAATAACAGAGGGAATTTCTACGGTTGTTTATTTTCTTGTTTAATATTATCTTCTTATTCTATGGAATCTCACAAGAATTTGTTTATTGGCAGGGTCAACCGCAATTACTACCTTTAAATACAATATTGAAGGGGAAAAAATGTTTACTTACATATTTTAATGGTCAAGTGAAGGTTGCAAATGGTTACATAAAAAACATTGAACCAAATTTGTAAGATTCTTTTGAAAGCTTGTGTGTTGTGGCATTTGGCTCCTTGAGAATGTGTCTGAAAGATAACTAGTCCAAAGAGTTGGGGGAATCTATGATATCCTGTAGGATGGGATGTAGGTAGATGTTTTCTATCATGAATTATTGACCCAATTGATCATGTTTTCTATCATGAATTATTGACCCAATTGATCATGTTTTATATCATGAATTATTGACCCAATTGATCATGATTTTTGAATCCCCCATGATCTATAGGGATTTAACTCTTTTGATGGATGCAATTTCCAGAAGGGTACAAAGAGCAATGGAATTAACTCAGTTGTTGGAGCCTTAACTTTGGGTATATCTTACTTTCTCATTATAAGATTGGGAGAGGAAGAGTACCACACCCACTTTGAATCTAGGTGGGATAACTTGTGTAACACCATCAAAGAAGTAACAGGGGCATCCAAGAGGGAGTGGAGGAATTACCAGAATCATTATTTTTGTGGTTTAGGATGAATATTGTCTTCCAAACATTATTTTTTATAAATTCAATTGTGATCATTGTTAGAATTTCTCGTGAACAAAATGTGTTGTTGTTCCAAACCCACTAGATATTGGTGATTAGAATACATGGGAAACCTTTATAATAATCTTCCATGATGTTGAGTAACTAAGTTTTGAAATTTTATTCCAATCTTAGATAGGACCACGAGCCTATCATGTTCAATTTTTCAAGGGTGGTGATGAGGACCTGCACTGTGTTGGGACAAGAGATAAATAAGTGTGAAGAAATATCATCATATGACTTGCCTAAAGGATATATGTTGGGGTGATTCGTAAACTATCATGGATATTTCTCATGAAAAATATGTGTTTGTGTTCCAATCCCATCAAATATTGTTGATTAGAATGCATGGGAAAACCTTTTAATAATCTTCCATGATGTTGTGTAACTAAGTTTTGAAATTTTCTTCCAAGCTTAGATAGGACCACAAGCCTATCGTGTTCAATTTTTCAAGGGTGGTGGTGATGACCTACACTGTGATGGGACTAGAGATAAATAAGTGTGAAGAAATATCATTATATGACTTGTAAAAAGGATAGATCTTGGGTTGACTCTTAAACTATCATGGATATTTCTCGTGAACAAAATGTGTTGTCATTCCAATCCCACTAGATATTGCTTATTAGAATGCATGGGAAACCTTTCTAATAATCTTCCATGATGTTGTGTAACTAATTTTTAAAATTTTCTTAGATAGGAACACAAGCCTATCATGTTCAATTTTGCAAAGGTGGTGGTGATGACCCGCATTATGTTGGGACAAGATATAAATAAGTGTGAATAAATATCATCATATGACTTGCACAAAGGATATATGTTGGGGTGATTCGTAAACTATCATGGATATTTCTCGTAAATAAAAATTTTCTTTCATAGACTTTTCCCCAAATATTTTTCTTAACTCTTCCCATATTTGAGCTAAATATTTTTCCAAGTCTATGAGATGAAATTGTGCATCTGACAATGAGAGGCCTATAATGGACTTATATTTCTCTTCCATTTTTATCCAACTAACTAATAATTTAGGGTCTTGAGGTGTTGTCTCTCTTCCTTTTAGTAAACCCCATAAATGTTTATGCATTAAATTCATTTTGGCTTTTACCTCAAGCCCTAGCTCTAGGATCAAGTTTTGCATAGGTGTTCCCAAGGCTAGAACCTAGTAGGATCAATTTGACCCATCGAAGTAAAAAATATTGCCTAATCCTTTCCCCTCACATTTTCTAGGATAGGAATATCATTGGTTTCTAAATTCCATCCCCAAACCTGGGTTGGGTCCACTTGGCTCCGTGTGATCCCATTCGGTGTCAAAGGCCTTTCATCATGGACCATTTGGGAATCCAAGTTCCCAAAGGATTTTAGGGATTGAGAAATTCCTTCATAAGTCTTATTATTCTCCCTTAACCCTTCAATCCCCCTCCTCTATCCCTATAAGATCAAGTCCCTTGCTTAAAAGGCAAGCATGTCCCACTCCTTATTCTATATTAGGGAAAGGGTTTCTAGGGTCGCTTCCAACCTATTCATTGACCTATAATATACAAGTGACTTCCTAAACTAACATGACTCCTCCCATCATTGAAAGTCCGTGAAGAGCAAGGAGCCTTAGTTGTGGTGACAATGGACTAAGCCTCCACCATTGCCCTTGTCCTAGTAGTTGCCCTCTTAGGAACCCCTTTTAGGTCCACTACTAGCTTGAGTCATAAGAAGTTGTTCATAACTCCATTTGTGAACAACTATTTGGTATGCCCATTTTTCCCATACTATGACTCCAATATGAGAAGTCTAGGGCTATGGAGGTTTCCCTTCTTCTCACTAAATTAATCCTCTACAATATAGTCAACTAGGGCTAGTTGGCTGGCCCACTTGACTGCTACTTTAGTCATTCAATGGTTGCACATCATTAGGCCCTATACACATGACCTTCTACCAATCTTGTTGTCCTTCACACGTACAAGAGTTAGGGATCTTCTTTGACAGTCACCTAACAACCCTTCAACTATACTTGTACTACCATCAATCTACCCAACCACAATCAATTATTTTTACTGATCGAGGGCTCACAATATTGCATTCTCTAGGGCTCTTCAAATCTTCCACATAACAATGGTTTGAGTCCTCTCAAAATCATTGTTCTTGTTTATCGACAATTTTATCTTTGTTGTCCAATCTATGAAAAATTCTGAACTACTCCTCTCATCATCCTTCTAACAATTTGTATATGACTGAACTAGGGTCACAAATCAACCACTAACAATCCATTGAATAATTTTTATAGGTTTCTTAAGATCTCTGTCTAAAACTCTATGGATAGTCCAACAAAATGAACTCCTCTGCATGTCAATCCATTCTTCACATGGCACATTTCTTCTGCATGCTCAATATTCTGCTCAGTTTCCACCCTCCTTTGGATCTGCTATCTCCATACACACTGAATCTACAAACCATCTTCCAGATCTGTGGTCTATATTGCGGAAATAAACCCCGCTCTAAGGGTCACAACCGCTCTTCTTCTACGCAAGTTTGTCACAGTCTTAAGGGCATACCTTATGAACTAAATATGCTAGGAAATTGTCCTAACTAGGGGACTATACTTATGTACTTCTAATTTTTGTAGAACAAACTTTATCCACCCATATAAAAACCCACGACTCTTTCCTCCATAAGAGAATCAACCTAGCTCATATGGATCCATAGATTTGGGCATTTCTTTGACTGAATCTTGACATGAACTTCAGATCTCAATGTCGACCCTCAAACTATGGTTACCTTAGTCAATATTACGCCTGTTTCTACTTCTGTTCTAGCTCTACATTACAGTGCAAGCCATCCTCCATTTATTTTGGTTTTTATCACAGACCTTGCGACCTACTAACCACCACAAGACAATATTTTATCAACCCTCTCTTATATTTCATGTAGAAAATATAACCAACGGGAATCAATCTGATCTTGTAATGTACTAAAACAAGATTTTGAATCCTTCCTACAATTTGTGGAAACAAAACACGATCGCACAATCATATATAAGTAAGATAAAGAAATTATCAATCGTACAACACAAGATGTATATGGGGAAAGAAACGACTCAAAACCCCTCTATCTCTATTGTGTATTAAGTCAAGGAATCATGAAATAATACAATGCTTAATCTCTCATAATATTCTCTAGCACACTGCCAATTGTCTCCTACTGATAAAGGCAAAATCAGTCTAGTACTTAGCCAATTCTATACCTTCCTCCAGCTTGCCTTGCTCACGCAATTCCTAGGGAATTAGCTTCCTATTAATTACGAAAATCAGCCTTCCTTGATTGCGCAATCCATCATGCCATCCCAATGACTTTATAATTTTACATGGGCAATTTTGTATAAATACAACCAATAGTTATGTTCCCTTTAACCTCTGTCTCAACTGGGTCTTCCTCGAAACTGACATGCACACAAATATTAATAGTCAATTATCAATTATTTGATTTATCACTCATTTATAATTAAATCTAATTTAATTCAGTGGACCTCTCACTAGTGCATCACTCAGTTAGAACTAGTTAATCTGATTTTAACTCAATTAATTGAGTTAACTAATTCACACCTACACCCCACTATGCATCAACTTCAACTGGACCCCCAAAATATTAGAATCCCTCTACATTCCTCAACTTAGACCCTCATGATTCGGACATATGAAAGAATGGAATAAAATAAAAAAATAAACATAAACACAGAGATGCATTAGGAATAACACTTCATTTCATTATTATCAAATACTGAAAAATTCTTACAGACATAATAGAAAACAAACTAGCTCGGTTGATGGTAGCTTATCTCTAAGAAGAGATGTGGAAGTTACATGCCTCTGAACTATGTTATGTTGGCTCCCCGTGATTTGCAAGATTGGCAAGAACAAAATCTGTAGGGAACCACACCAAACCACTTTGGAGTCCATGGACCTAACCTTCCTGGACTTAGAGAGGGGTCTCTCTATATAAGTGTTTATAAATGATATGTCTTTATGCTTCTGCTTTGATTTTAGGCTAATTATGAAGTTCTGAGGACTTGTTTGTTTTTATTGATTGGATTGGTTTTTATAGATAGACTAATGGTGTGATTAGTTGAGGGAGTATTTCAGCTGAATAGATAGACCATGAGAGACATTAATCCATTGGGCTATGGAGTCATAAAAGGATTTAATTGTTCATCAATTCTGCAAGGGTTTTCATAGGGCAAGATAACTATATCAAGTGTATCTCTTAGATTAGATGTGATATGAAATAAAAATAAGTTGTGAAAGAAGTAGAACTAAAAGTCAGTTAAGAATATTTTAACTCTACTTCAACAAGAAAAGCCTTTTAGGTAACTGTTTGAGGCAAAACAAAGGACAGGGCATACCATAAACTTCTTCGGCTAGAATTTAATAAGAAAACCTTCAAGACAACAATCCAGCAATCCTAGAATTACTTTCAGACAAATAAAACATTTAAGATAACAATGAGTGCAGCTAAAAAGATGCTAAACCTATATTCTTTAACCAAACACCGTAAAGACCTTCAAAGCAATAGTTTAATACATACCAAAGGACAGGGCATACCCTAGACTTCCTTGGATGGACTCTACTAATTACACTTCAAAGAAAGGCCTCAAAAAAATATTTCAAGCTACACCAAAGGACTGGGCATACCATATACTTCTTTGGCTTGACTCTATTAAACCATTTCCAAGACAACAAGCTAGGTGGAACAAGAGAGTAATTAAGAATTCTCCAATCAGACCTTACAGAGGAAAAAATTGAGATAAAGAATGCAGACAGAAATAGGGTGACAAGACAACATATCCTACTCTAAATTTTCTGTTCTTTTATCAGAGAAATAATGGAAAGAATGGAAAATAGAAGGAAAACAATGACAAAGAAGGAAAACTTCACCATTAACATAGCTCAAGAATCCTATGAACGTGCTTGTATTACTGATGTTAAAAATAGTTACATTACTACAGTACAATAACTCTATGCAACTCAGAGCTTTCTCAAATCGAGCCTCGCAATTCATCAACTAGGTCAGCAACAACAATCAATCAACTAACCAACCAACCAACCAACACTAAAAATGAATGATACATGAAGTATTTATCTACAAAATGAGGAGGTGATCCTAAGCTTGGGTTTCAGATGTTATTTATTACAAAGTTAATGCATTTTTTTACCTTTGAGACCATGCAAGGCCCAAGGAAAAATATCTGAGAGTGATTCACTGTAATAATAACTTCTAACTTAACTTATGAGCTAACCTTTGGAAATATTTGACTTTAAGGCTTTCTCAATAACTTCTACAATAACTGCTAGGTAGATGAGAAATATCTCTGACTGTTTCTAATAACTACTGATGTTTTTATTGAAAGAAAACATGATGTACATATCCAAATGTGTTTATGAAGAAGTAAATGGCTTGGGTTGAGTCATTCGAATATGCTTCTTTTAGGCTTTTAAACTTGTTTTGCGTTCACTGTCTACTTTATTTCTGCCTCTCTATCCTTTATCTTTGATTTGTGACTAATCCTTATAATTTTTCCTTTGATATATGATTAACCCTTTAATCTTCACTGCTAGAGTCCTTTGAATTCTTTGTTCCTTTGCCTGTATCTCTGCTTGCGTTTATTGCGCAGTGTGGGCATTTTATGTTGTCGGAGGTTTTTAATAACCACCAATAATCATGATTTATTGATGATTATGCTCGATCTTACACCTCTGGTCCTTCAAATGAAATCAGTTCCTATGGATCGGCACCCAGATCACTTGTTTAAACAATTTTGGAGCTTTGGAATGCATTTCTCACATTCCTGCCATGAAACTTGCATAAAAAACAAGTTGTTTAGCTAAAAACATGTGTTTGTGGCTTTTTCTGCATTTATTTGGGGTTTGCGGGTGTTAGGAGCACTTGTAGAGGTGTAAATGGTAGTTTGGGCTTTATTGCGAGGCCACAGGGCCTTGGAATATTTGAATGGAGGAGGCGGTATCGATTTATGGCACGAAGGGGAAAAGTGGTTTTAGCGAGAGAGGGGGCAGTTTTCGCATGGAGAGAGGGGTGGTAAGTGGGTTTGGGTGGTTGTGTGTGATTCCATTCAGCGATCGACGTATGGTGGAGGGATACCACCCATTTAGTAGGGTTGGGGTTTGTTTAACCCCACGCTGGAATTTGTGCAATATTGGATCGGAGCATTCGGATCTCGAGGGGCAGAGATCGACGGTGATCAGGTGAAAGGAGCAGCAGATAGGTCAAAAGGTGGGCCCCGAATAATTAAATAATCAGAGGTGCTTATTCTTGGGATAGGGCTGAGGTTTTATGGTGATGGGGTTAGGTGCATGCGGGTGGGGGCTTAAGGAAAAAGTGTCCGGGTGAAATAGGAGTGGAAAGCTTTGGAAATGGGGTGGAAGATAAGGTTATGTGGGTTTTAACAAAGCATGTGGTGCTATAAACCTTTAAAGCGAGGTTTTAATATTTATAAAGGGTCTGGTTTTAATATTTAAAATAGAGTTTTAATACATAAGAATGGGCCCCGAAAGGTTAATTTTATGATGAAAACAATGTAAAAAGGGACTTTTTACATTGTTTTAGTGCAAATGGGAGAGAATGATGAAGGTGAAGGGGGTTAATGGGATTTTTGTGAAGGAAAGTGGGTTTTTAGTGGGAAAAAATGAGGGAATGAGACTTTTAGGTAGGGAGGAAGGATGCAAATGAGAGGATCAAGCCCAAAATGAGTTCTTAAGAGCAACAAGGTGACTTTGAGAAGGAAAATTGAGAGATAGTGAGAAAGGTTTTATGAAAATAATGAAGGCAGTGAGATTTCTAAAGATAGTTGATAGGGAAGGAATGCTATCTTTAGCTGATTGTAATAAATCCATAGTCACCTAGTGAATCTGTAGAATACAGGAGGATAACATGTTACAATAAGGCTTAAGGGAATTTTTATTATTGAAAAATAAGAGAAAAACCTAACTCGAGGAGATGTAACACCAAGAGTGTGTGGGCCCCATTGGGGGTAGTTGGGTAGCCAACTTCCCGGGGTCGTAACTTGGTCATATGATCTTCGTTTTATGTAGGTGATACATCGTTAGAAATATCTTTCTCCAAGGACTGCAACTTCCAATTTGATTTCCATGAAATCGCCAAACCTTTCATGCCCAAAAAACGTCGTTTGGGGCCTCAAAAATACTCCGGAAGTTCAAGTCCTGAAAAACTGACAAAAATAGTAAATTGTGCTATAATTAAGGAAACTGAAAAACTGAAAGTGACAATGGGGAGGGCCCAAGTAGAATAGGCAGGTGGCCACCAATATCCACCCTGATTACCTCAACTCGAATTTCTTGATCTAACTTAGTCATCATGACTTTGTTAACTGACCCAATTTGTTATGAGATGAGATTAAAATTTATTGTCGAATTTATTTAAGGGAAAAATAAATTAGATGCCTCGCATTCCTCACACCTGGTACATCAAAATTCCTCACCAGTGTGGGTGCATTTTTTTTTTTCCTTTCTGGTTGCCAATTTCACTGTTTCTTGTTGCAAATTTCAACACTCCCTCTCAACAATAAAGGAATTCAATCTATCCTGATCCGGTACCTTTGGAATTTTTCATGCAACACTTCTCTAGTGTTGTTTTCACCTGAAAATCCTAATATTGAATAGCCTCCAAAAAATTGAATTAATATAATTCATTTGCCATAATATTCTTCTGACTGCTACTAGCTACTGCACCTATCTACTAGACTCTCTACGCTACTGCTAACATATGCATTCGTGCCCTTTGTACTGTTGCCAACTCTGATCTGCACTCTAGTATCTGACATCTGTCACTCTTATTTATCTCTTCCTAACATCATCATAGCTAAGTTTGATCCACGAGACACACCATCTCAATGGACCCTACCCAAATTTCATATCTTGGGATTATGTCTACACATCACCCCACCTTTCACCAGGAGGTATGGCTGCATGTGCTCCCTCTGCTCATCTAGCTTGAAATACCCCCCTCATGGAGGTCTCTGTTCCAGTGGATGCTTCCACTCAGTCTCCTCTCTTATTCTCCAAATGTGGCTTCTCCACAAACTTTTAAGACTGCTTCTAAGGCTGCATGTTGGGAGGTAATTTGTACTCCCTCTCAATAACAAAGTCTCTAACCTCTGCTTTGATCCTCAAAGCTTTACATGCATCTGGTACCTCAGGTGCATATATGTTCTTGACTTGTGCACATTGTAATTTTCGGACCATTATAAAACTTTCTAAAAATGATTTGGTTTTAAATCGACAATACCTCCCTCATTGGAGCTCCGAATTGATTTTCCATTTGGGTAGTTTTTTGCAAGGAATCCAAATATGCTAATTTTTTTTGAAAATTTGACACCTAAATCTTCAGATATTCTCTGTAAACTCGCCGCCCAAAAAATTCCTTCCCTGATACCATGTAGAAAATATAACCAACGAGATTCAATCTGATCTTGTAATGTACTAAAACAAGATATTGAATCCTTCCTACAATTTTCGGAAACAAAATATGATCTCACAATCACATATAAGTAAGATAAATAAATTATCAATCGCACAACACAAGATGTATCCGAGGAAAGAAACTGATCAAAACCCCTCTATCTCTATTATGTATTAAGTCAAGGAATCATGAAACAATACAATTCTTAATCTCTCATGAGATTCTCCAACACTCTTCCAATTGCCTCCCGCTGATCTAGGAAAACTCGGTCTAGTACTTAGCCAATTCTCAACCTTCCTTCAGCCCACCTTATTCATGCAATTCCTAGGGAATTAGCTCCCTATTAATTAGGAAAATTAGTCTTCCTTGATTATGCAATTCATCATGGCATCCCAATGACTTTATAATTGCACACGAGAAATTTTGTATAAATACAATTGATAGTTATGTTCCCTTTAACCTCTGTCTCAATTGGGTCTTCCTCGGAACTGAAATGCATCCAAATATTAATAGTGAATTATCAGTTATCTGATTGATCACTCATTGTGAATTAAATCTAATTTAATTCACTGGCCGACCTCTCACTAGCTCATCACTTAGTTAAAACTATTTAAACTGATTCTAACTCCTTTAATTGAGATAACTAATTTGCACCTGCACCCCACTAATGCATCAACTGCAACTAGACTCCAAAACTGTTAGATTAATACCTCTACATGCCTCATCTTAGACCCTCAACTCAAATTTCTTGAACGAACTCAGTCATCATGACTTAGTTAACTGAAACAAGTTGTTATGAGATGAAATTACAATTTATTGTCCAATTTATTTAAGGGAAAAATAAATTATACGCCCCACATTCCTCACTCACGGTGCATCAAAATTCTTCACCAGTGTGGGTGCATTTATTTTTTTGTCCTTTCTGGTTTCCAATTTCAATGTTTCTTGTTTCAAATTTCAACATTTCAGAATTTGATGCGGCCTTCACTCAAAGACACCATTGAAATCACATGCCCATATTCTCATGAGAAAGCTCTCTTAAGCTCAATCTGCCATAAGAGAACCAACAATATTCCATCCTACTTCCTAGCTCGAACCAACCATTAAGGTATGCAACATTCTTGTGAACCCTCACATGATGATCTTGATCTTGGAGGATGATCATGGCCTCCCTTTAGCAACCCTTACTCGATCCTCTTACTCGACCTACTTTAGGACTACATCTCTCTTCGCACCCTTGATCAAATGAGCTCCTTCTCACTTGATGTTATTTCCTTCATCCTAAGGCCTCCTTAAATAGTTTTTCCTAGTCCTCTTAGGAACCCTCTAGAACTTTCAGGTTTTATCCACTTAGACCTTAGGAAATATTAATTTTCATTTTTAATTTTCTTTTAGATTTTAAGCCCCATATTGGGTCCAAAATCCCTTTGCTTGACTTCTTTTCCCACAAAGCCTTTTGTGACCAAAATCACACAAACCCATCTCACTAGGCTTGCGGAGTACCTCCAAAGCTACACAATTCAAAAACATAGTCTAGTTGTAGCAACCGTAACTTGGTCAAGCTCTTGTAGTCATGCGAGGGCTTGGTTGGGCTCACAAGTTGCAAATTAAGAAAGGGTAGTTGTAAGGGCATGATAGCTATGGAGGGTCAGGGCATGCACATTAGGAATGAAAAGGTATGCTAACACATGTCGGACAATGTCAATGCATGTTGAAGAGTGTTAGGGAGTTTTAGGGCATATCAAGGGATAACTAGGTCAAATTTCATGGAAAGGAACGAATAAGAGTGTGTGCCAGGGAGTGTCAACAACTTCAAGTGTGTTAAGGACAAAGTGTGCTAGGAGAAGTTCAAAATAGGATTTACAGGAGGCAAGCCTACGTTTGTTATATGGGGGTTGACATAGCAGTTTTAGACAAAGGGAGATCACTTTCTGCTAGGCACAACATTGTTTCGCATTTAGCTATTTTTTTATATGAGATGTGGCACACTTTGAATACATGCTCATGTTTTAAACTATTCTAGATAATTTCATATTGTACATTGTTGTGTATAATTTTTGGGGCACTCGGCTTATATCTCGTGTACCTTGTGCATCTTGTGGTTCTTGCAAACTCTCAATTAATTTTCTACTGTTTATATGAATTGAACAGACATGTGAAATATTTCCTATGTAAGCTATGTTTCTTAGTTGGTTTATGGCCATGGATAGATCATGTGATCCTTGTCTTGGTAACTAGTCAAGTGGGACAAGTTGAGCTTCGAAATGAGGGGCATAAGATGAGTTATAAGTAGTTCTTAGGTGAACAAGGAACAATATACTTGTAGTAGGTGCAATTGGTCAAGCTGTTGCGGTTGAAGCAAGCCAATATTGTCACATGAACTGTGGTAGCCAAGGAATTGATTGGGTTCCCAAGGCATGAAGAAATGTAAAGGATAGATATGAGGACATGAGTTCCAAGGCATGCTAGGGAATGCTAAGATGTGTCAGATAGTGCAAAGGCATGTCAAACATGCTAATATGTGCCAAGTAATCAGGAATGCCAAGATGTGCAAGGGTGTGTCAATGCGTGCCTGGGATTGTCAAGGCACCAAAAGGGAGAAAAAAGTTAAACTACACGGAAATGAACACATAAGAGGGTTAATAAGTCATAATTTTACCTTTTCCAAGAGGAGCATGCTAGGTACACCAACACTAGTCATAAATAGGTGCCAAGTGAAAAGTCTTAGTGCATTCTATGTGCCAAGTCTTCCTTTGTTGCTTCTCATCTAATTTCCAACAGTTGATCTCAAATAAATTTAATCTTAAACCATGCCAAATTATACCAAGGCATGTCAACATATTCCATACATGCTAAGACTTTATAAGCACCAACACGTGCCAAGTGCCAATATGTGTCACAGAGTGTTATTCATGCTATGAAGTGGAAGGGCATGTTGAAGAGTGCTAAGGTGTGCTAGAGAGTGCTAATGCATGTTGAGGAGTGTTAAGGAGTAATAGGACAAAACATTAAGGGAGCACTAGGTCAAAATTCATGGAAGTTAATGAATATGAGGAATGTGTGCCAGGGGCTAGTGTTAATGAGTGCTAGTTGTCATGCCAAGGAGGGAGTGACAAGGTATGATAAGGATTGGTAAGGCATGCTATGGAATATCAAGAAATGTCAAGAAGTCTCAAAGTGTGCTTGGGAGTTTCACGGTGTGCTAATTATATGTGTCAAATAGTGCTAAGATATGCTAATACATGCTAGGTGCTAAGGATGTGCAAGGTGCCAGGGTATGTCAATATGTGTCAAGAAGTTCCAAGGAAACAAAAGGAAGAGCCAATAAGAGGGTTAATAAGTCAGGAATTTATCTTTTTAAAAAGGGGCATGCTAACCACACTAATAATATTTCCCGATACATGCCAAGTGGCATTGTGTGGCAAGTGCTAATGTATGTCAATGCATTCAACCAAGGTGTTCCAAGGCATGCTAGGGACTACATGCATGCCAACACATGCTAGGAGAGTTCTATGTTGTGCTAGCGCATGCCACCGTGTGCTTGGGTGTCAGTGTCATGACAAGATGTTCTAGGTACAAAGATGTTCCAAGACATGCAAGGTGCTAAGAAATGTTAGTGTGTTCCAAAGCATTAATTTAAGGTGTGCCCAGATTGTTGAGGAGTGTTAGGCATTTTTCATTAATACAATTGACAGAGCTTGATTATGTATTAAATAATATGTTTCCTAAACACACTAATGGGACTTTATCTAAAGGGAATTTTCTAGATAATAAACTTAATAGATATGAATCATGTGTTTACTCATAGGAAAACTCTATTCGACTAGTCATTACTTGAGGGAAATGATACACACTAACTACTTCTTAAAAAATTGATTGACTCTAGCCACTATGGCCTTGGACATATTATAAAAAATACTCCACAATAATGGTATTAATTTGTTATCTTTTGACTAAAAATATATTAAAAAGCACATAACACCATCAAAAAATCATTGGAATGATCAATGGTGACAGACATCTTTTGACCGTCACCAAAAGTAACAAAAATAGCATCGGTGAGGGTCATTAAAAGTTCATCACTAGAAGTGTCACCAAAGAGAGGATTAGTGATGGACCTTTAATGACCCTCACCGAAAGTGTCATTGAAAATGGCTTTGGTGACGTACCTTAAAGTACCATTACTATATACACTTACAACGAGGTTTTTTTAAGGACAGTCACCATATGTGACATTGGTGATGAACCTTAAAGGTCTGTCACAAGCATGACCCTCACCAATGCATTTTTTTCTTGTAGTGCTAGAGCCTTGTTGTAGCCACTTGGATCTACACTTTGGCATTGGAGGACATCAAATAAAGATAATTAATTGTGACAGCCCCACCCATGGTCTTCTCATAAACTGCATTGTGAATATTTCTGCAATCTGTGAAAAAAAAGGGAAAGAGTCAAAGGGACATAGATTCTAGAACTATGGAGGAGGATATGTTGCTTGGGATGTTGTGTTTTCTTTGTGCAGGAAACTTGAATTTCTTGGAAAACCATTAAAGGCTAGCTAGTGCACAAATTTTATGAACTAGCTCTTGAAATTGAAGGAGTTGTAAATAAAAGTACATAGGCCATGTTGCTTGAAAAGAAAACAAAAGAAAAGAGGACAAGCTATTTATGAATGGGATTGCAAAGTGTGAGCAAGAAGGTCAAGGGAGTAAATGTGCGATGAGAAAAGAGGCCAAAGAAATAAGAACCAAGGAGGAAGAATCCTTGAAAAACAAGGAAAAATGAAAGAGAAAGGACCATTCAAAGGAAGAGGCTAGAGGAAGACAGAGAAGGAACCCATTCGAGGATCATACAAGGGTACTTAGTAGGCAACACAAAAGAGAAGATAAGAGAAGAGAAGGGGATTGGTTCTTTGTTTCCATAGAGGTTGTGGGTTGAGTTGCTAGTATGTGGAGTCCTGTAACAACTCATGTCCCTAAAGGCTGTGGGTTGAGACATAGTCTTTGGAGCCCTATAACTTCTTAGGTCACTGGATGTTGTAGTTTGGGATGGAATATCTAGAGCACTGTAATAGCTTAGGTCCCTCTAGAGGCTCTTTGTTGAGATATAAGACTCTAGAGTCCTGCAAAAACTTGGGAAGAGGCCGATCATGGAGAAACATCAAAGGAAAACCTGACAAAAGACCTCTAGTTACTACATTATTATTTTAGTGGATTTTGTACTCCCTAGAATGGGGTGAATCACCGTGTGCGTGTGCACTTGGCGGTGAGGTGGAGTACCTAGGGACTCTTTGTGTCGACAAAGGAAGTAGGAGTCAGTTGGTGGGATTGAGGAAGGAGCTCCTCTAGAGTCCCTATTTCAGTTGGCAGTTGGTGATCAATTCCCTTAAGTAAGCATCCTCCTCAGACTATGCAATCTGGTTCAGGGGTGACAAATGCAAGTAAGTGTGGCTGCAGTTATCTATGTTTGGGTGGAGAGTCCTTTGCCCAGAATCAGTTTCCATGAAAATTCAAAGATGAGTATCCAGTTGTGCTTGTTTATCTGTTGATGAATAATGATACTTTTCTGATTGTAATCGTTATGGATTTTGGGATTGTATTTGTGTTGGTAATGCTTGAACATGTGGTTAGACCTTTGTGGGGATATGATAATGATGGATATGTTAAATATATATGTGTGTGTGTTGTGTCTTTGGAATGAATGACACTAATAAATAAACTGAGTAAGCGTGGGCTTCTGAACTCGAAATAAAACATTGTTTGAATAACTTGATGGGTTGATCACATAATATATGATGTACAAACTATGTAATGAACCACATGATAATAATGACTATTCTTTGTTACTGATTTGAACCCTATTCCGAATCAAATTATTAACAGAGTTGAAAAACAACACTTAAACAAATAACATAAATACATCATGCCATGATACAAATAATATTAGGAGCCATAAAAACTTGGAATACAACTTAAAAAAAGCTGGGCATAGAGAACATTTTTATTAATATGAAATAATTACATAAGGGACACCCCACTTGGCAAGGTCTGTAAATATTCATGGAAATTCATTCGTGGTTATAAGACCTAGAACATGTGCAAAAGGCATTATACTAATTTTTGAAGGGATAATTCCCTTTAGTGTAGGGATAACTGAAGCCAATGCTGGTAGGCTTTTCCAGCCATGCATTATCAACACCCTGGATATCTCCTAATAGCATAAGGGCATAGCTAGTTTGGCCCTATTAGGTTATGCATAGTGCCATAGATATTCTTGTAGCCTTGACATCGATTTTGTGATTGTTGGCATGTGGTAGACAAGGTGGAAAAATTTTAGGAGTCCACACCAAGCCTGTGGTAGGTAAGGGTTGCAATAATGCCTACACTAGCATGCCTGGAATTCCTTGTCAGAGAACAGGGGATGCAGAAGGGACATGAATTCATTGGAGATTATTTCACCCAAGATCAAAATGGGTAGAACCATATGACTCCTTAATAAACCATCGACATTTGAATCAAGCCCTGGTGTTGATATGGACGTCTTCCAGACCTTTCAAACAGAGGCATGGTCGAAAAAAATAGCTCAGGGAAGTCTATGCAGAGGACAAACTTGGTTTTTGGGCGATCATGAAGATCCCCATCTAATACATTGCGTAAGTGAGGATCGATATCCCTTAGTCAAGCCATGGAATAGAATGAAGAAAAAAACACTTGTTGTGACGCAGGAGGGATCGAGCCCTAAACTTATAAGAAAATACTCGTCAACCTTATCCTTTCACCAATCAAAACCCTAGTCGTGGAGTGTTGAGCCTTGAATATGCCTATTTTTCCATCGCATAGTACCACTATTTCATAACCTAAATTCTGACATTTTTAACTTATTTCATACCGTAATTCCAAAACTTGCCGCCGATTCACGTTTTACACTTTGTGGTTAATTATCATTAGTTTTACTTAATTTTAGATGATTAGAGATGATTTTTCTATGATTTGTTAATGGAATTTTTTCTAATTTTATTTTTCACAGGGCTCCATTGTCGAAATTACTCACAAGTCAACTGAACTAGTTGCTACAAGTTGAGTACGGAATAAATTCTTGTACCTGAAAATATGAAATTTGTGATCAAATGGGGAAGAATCTTGAGATTCTGACACACGGGTTTTGTTTAGAGTACCCTAATTCATGTAACCCATAAACCATTTGTAAAATTTCATTACCAACAAGAAGTTATGTTCAAAACAATTTTAAGTACAGAATCAGTGCCTACGTAAGTACAAAATCATTGAACGATTTTGGTTTGCCATGGTTTCAGATCAACCACACAGGTCAGACATGATTGGGCCAGTTGGTTGCACATTCTAGAAGAATCTAATTTATCATGTTCTTCCACTCTATGTAGCTTTGATCCATTCCATTCCTTACTTAGTGATTTGTTGAAACTTTCCTCTCCAATTTGTTACCAGCTAAACTCTTTAAAACCCAGATGGTTTTTGTATGTAAAAAGGAAGGATACACATAAGCATGGTGGGGAATGAGGAGTTAAACATGTAGAGAATGCTTAATACTGTAGCATGGTTCTTAAGAATGACAAAACTAATATTTCATTGAAGTTAATATAATTCTGGTTTCGATATTTAATTCTCTTTGAGTATTATGATTTCCTTTATCTTTTAAAATTACTAAGATAACTTAGACTTGCTCCGGGAGTGGCAAGGGCTGACCACCACCTGGAAGCAAGTCCTAAAATTGATATAGGTTGTAGAAAGTATGTTTGATTAGGATTTAAGAGTGTGGATCTTGTTCTGAAAATATTCATTGATTAAATCTTAGTGTTACCATTCTGTACTTAAACTTTTACTCTGTTTTTCCTGAATTGGAATAAGCATTTTGTTTTCAAATCTTTGTAAACTAGAAAGGACTATATCAATTAACAATTTAAATGTATGAATGAATTCTCCATTTCATTCTCAAAGTGATTTTCAATTTGAATGAATCCAAAGGTTGGTGACTGTGTCATAAGTTTGAGATGGAAACGGTTTTATAATCTTGCATCCTATACATTTTTCATTTGATATAGAATCCCATAGCAATGTGTTTTGCCATCAAATTTCTCATAAGTAATGTGACAAGATATTGGTCATTTATTGGGACTATAGTTTGAGATTTTGCATAATTTCAGTAAGATTGGATTGGTTGTAGGTTAATGCTTTCTCATGCAAGTGATTTTTTTGAGCTTGATTGAGTAGTTTTAAAGCTAGAACATACTTCGAGTTGTGACATCTATTAGTTCTAGAGTGTGTCTAGTGAAGAACACTAATTTAGAGCTACACTAATTAGTTTCTTTTAAGTATTTATAGAGTTGAATGAAGATATTATTTTGAGTGCTTTCATGTATCCCAGGAGATAGACTTAATGAATAGATTTAGTGTTCTTCAAATTGTCCATTTTTTTCCTTAGCATAAATATTTTAGATTAAAGTTAATTTTTTTTGGACTGCAAGCATGATATTGTTTTGAGTGATAATTAATCTTAGTTTATTTGAGATATTCGTTACTTAGATTAATAGATCCTATCATTGAGTTGTGATTTCCATGACTTGAAAGGAGAGTTTAGAACACTTGAAAGATAGATTGTTTAGTTCTGATAAGACTGTTTGAGCAGTAAATTGTATAAATTAAGTATAATAGGTATTTCTTAGGTTGTAATTAGAAATAGTCTTGTTTGAATAATAGTTAGCATTGTTTGCATAATGATTGGCAGTGTGAAGTAGTGATTGATGTTATGAATCATCCGATATACACAATAATTTGAATCACTTATGCAGTAACTTATAATTCTTATCAATAATGATTTACATTGTCTGTGCTATAGTTTTTGAGAAGCTTGCAAATTAGTTTTTTTACTTGCTTTACCTTTGAGTGAGTTTTTTAGTTAGATAGGTCATGGTTAATTTAGAACATTAATTGGAGTTTGAATATAACATATATTTAAAATAAAATAGCGACATGAGTTTTGAATGAGATAGATTGATTATAGTAAAATATGTTTCTTCGTTCTGTACTTCATGATGTTAGTTTAGATTAGATGCTCTGATCCTATATTACCTATGCTCGTGCCTCTAAGTATTATGGCCCCATATTGATAATTTAATGTTTGAATTATAACACATATAATTTACCCAACATTTTTGGCGTCGTTGCTAGGGAGGTGCTAAAGGGATTAGAACCTAGTTTCTTTCACAAGTTTTCAATGTGATCTTAGTTGCAAGGAAACTAGAGGGCGGAGATGATGGTAAGATGTGATTTAAGAGCCATGCATATGCTTTGGTTGGGGGTCACTCCAAAGCCTGGTTGTCCAAGTAAGAAAGGAGTTCAAGTTTGGTAATTTTTATTCCAATTAGTAGTTTTAATTCATTTAGGTTAAAATTTCAAAGCTCTTTAAAGAAAAAACATTTTTGGGGTGTTGGAAGAACCCTTTGTACTAATCCATGTTGTGAGATAGGGATCATCAACCAGCAAGAGAAATTAAAGAATGATTTAGATCTTGAAGAATGTCCCTCGAATTACTTTCTCAAATCCTAGCAGTAGTTGGGATATTTGCCTCTCAGGAAGAGTTCATCCTGACCACATTCAAGAAATTAGCTATCTCTCCACAACTAGAAAATGATTTGGAAGCTCACTTGATTCATCTTTCCTATCTACTAGGGATATTGATGAATTATGTATGAAATATGATGGGGATCATCCAGCTGAACCTGATATCAAAGAAATTTCATCATGCCCAGCAACAATCCTTGTATGCATTCTAGAGACCAATTATCCAATTTTTCCCGACACGAATAATGAGGACTTTCAGAGTGGTCCAAAAGAAGAAATGAGCCAATACCACCAAGATTACATCGAGCATTGGTTCTAGATAAAAATCCAGTCAAAGTACCACTCTTATCTTCAAATAATCCTTGTATCGCATCTTTCAAAAATATTGATTTTTCATGCTCATGTACCTTCTAAAGTTTATATGTTAAATATAAGCATGAATATATATTTATACCTGATATATACATGGATTCATTGGAGGTTTTCTTTCACTTGAAGGAGGACATATTTTATCCAGTATAGTAGGAAACTTAGTATTGTAATAAATAAATAAATGAAAATAGTAAAGAGAAAAATAATTCCTTTTGTGAAAACCAGCTTGTTTGGTGCAAATGGATAGGGAATTTTCTTGAAAACTAGGTAACTGGTGGGAAATGTTCCCAATAAAGTTTTTAAATTTGTATGAGTTCTTCAAATCATGTATCTTTTAATTCATTATGCATTGTACTCGTGTTGGTTTATGTGGGATTCTTTAAGGCCCACCTGCCAACAAGCCTTGTCCCATCGAAATTAGCACATTATCTGGGATCAAGGTTAGGGTTAGATAAGGTACCTGGGAGCCTACATGCCTTAATGACAGGTATCCTTGTCATCTACTAAGGAAATACATCAACATTTTGGCGAATGAATTCTGCAGTCCATTCGACTTTGACAAATCCATTCATGGCTAGTATAATGTACCCAGTGCCTTGATTCCCATTGACATCAAAGGTGGGATATCTCACATTGGTTAAGAACCTCCTCAATGGTCGGTAATCCAATGATTCTTTCTTATGTTCGACATCATCACCATTTATTCACATATGAAATATTGCACATGGGTGTGTAGCGATTGAAGACTATATGGTTTTGAGATCTCAACACATATTTGCAGTAGTTTATACTTTTTGTATCAACATTTCCATTGTCATTTTTGGCAGCAACCACCTTTCCTCAGTTGTTGGGGACATACAACTCCTTAGGCATGGGGGATAAGGGGACCTTTATTTCATCCTTCAAACCTGCATTTTAGCTCCATCTCTTCTTTAGCAGGTCAGATTAGCAGTCACATTTGCTCCGTCTAGTTCATCCTCCACTTCACTTTGTAGCATTGAGCACATCAACAAGAAAGGTAAAACTTGAGGTAAATTTGGCTTAATATTATCTAATTCATTAGAAGGTTTATGAAACTTAATTATTCACCACTTCTCATTTAATGCATTTTATTTTTCATAAACCATTATCCTTTTTTTTTCCTTCCATTCATTACACATATACTCTAATTACAAGACCATGTTAAACGTAAAAAACCTTATGGTGCATTAATAAAAGTAGTCTTTATGTTATCTTATCCTTCCATGATAAAATAATTAGGATGAATTCATTACTGCCATGACATGATAAAGGAAACCACCTATAAGCATTGGCCTTATGATGACAGAGTATGAAAGCACCCACTTACCACATCCATCACCACCTCATTTCATCCATCATCTCTTCCTCATCCATCCCTTTCTTGTCCTCAATTTTATTGCTCAGTAAATGTGAAGTGTGCCGCTCCACAAGAACTAACACCTCCAAATATTCAAGCAGTGTTGTCCAACAAGAACCAACACCTCCAAATATTCAAGCAATGTTATTCCATAAAGAGCCAACATCTACAAAATGTCAAGAATCTGTTAATGAGAAAGATATTTATTTTCATGAGGACATGCAACTCCTCAAGCAAGGGGGGATGTTGAGCCTTGAATCTTCCCATTTTTTCATCCCACAGTACCACTATTTCATAACCTAAATTCTGACATTTTTAACTCAATTCATACCGTAATTCCACAACTTGCCGCTAATTCATGTTTTACACTTTGTGGTTAATTATAACTATTTTTCTTGATTTTTTAATGATTAGAGATGATTTTTCTATGATTTTCTAATGAAATTTTTGCTAAGTTCATTTGTCACAGGGTTCCATTGCTGAAATTTCTCACTAGTCAATTGAACTAGTTGCTACAGGTTGAGTATAGAATAAATTCCTGTAGATGAAAATATGAAATTTGTGATAAAATGTGGAAGAATATTGATATTATGACACGTGGATTTTGTTCAAAGTACCCTCATTCATGTAACCCAGAAACCATTTGTCAAAATTCATCACCAATAAGCAGTTATGTTCAAAACAATTTTAAGTACAAAATCAGTGCCTGTGTAAGTACAAAATTGCTGAATGGTTTCGGTCTGCCACGATTTCAGGTCAGCCACGTGGGTCAGCCATGATTGGGATAGTTGGCTGAAAATTATAGAAGACTCTAATTTAGCCCGTTCTTCCACTCTACATAGCTTTGATCCATTCCATTCCTTACTTAGTGATTTGTTGAAACTGTCCTCTCCAATTTGCTACCGACTAAACTCTTTAAAAGTTGGATGGTTTTGTATGTAAAAAGGAAGGATACACGTAAGCATGGTGGGGAATGAGTAGTTAAACACATAGAGAATGATGAATAATGTATCATGATTCTTATGAATGACTGAACGGATATTTAATTGAAGTTAAGATAATTATGGTTTCAACATTTAATTCTCCGAGTATTATGATTTCCTTTGTCTTTTAAAATTATTGATTTAACTTAGACTTGCTTTGGGAGTGGCAAGGGCCCACCACCACCTTGAAGAAAGTCCTCCAATTGATATAGGTTGTAGAAAGTATGTTTGATTAGGATTTAAGAGTGTGGATATTGTTTGAAAATATTGATTGATTAAATATTAGTGTTACCATTCTGTATTTAAACTTTTACACTGATTTTCCTGAATTTGAAAAACATTTTGTTTTCAAATATTTGCAAATTATAAAGGAATGTATCAATTAATGATTTCATTGCATGACTAAATTATCCATTTAATTCTCAAAGTGATTTTCAATTTGAATGAATCCAAAGGTTGGTGATTATGTCATAAGTCTGAGATAGAATTGATTTTATAATCTTGCATCCTGTACATTTTTCATTTGATATAGAATCCTATAGAAATTTGTTTTGATATCAAATTTATCATAAGTAATGTGACGGGATATTGGTCATTGATTGAGAGTATAGTTTAGTTTTGATATTTGGCATAATTTCACTAAGATTGGATTGGTTGTAGGTTAATGCTTTCTCGTGCAAGTGATTTTCTAAGTTTGATTGAGTAGTTTTAAGGCTAGAACATACTTCGATTTGTGACATCTCTTAGATCTAGAGTGTGTCTAGTGAAGAAAAGTAATTTAGAGCTGCACTACTTAGTTTATTTTAAGTATTTTTAGAGCTGAATGAAGATATTATCTTGAGTGCTTTCATGTATCCTCGTAGATAAATTAATGAGTAGATTTAGTCTTGTTCAAATTTTCCATTTTTTCCCTTAGCATAAATAGTTTAGCTTAAAGTTAGTTTTGTTTGGATTGCAATTAGTATAAGCTTGCTATTGTTTTGAGTGATAACCAGTCTTGTTTTATTTGAGTTCTTCATTACTTAGATTAATAGATCCTATCATTGATTCGTGATTTCCATGATTTGAAAGGAGAGTTTAGAACACTTGAAAGATACATTGTTCATTTCTGATAAGACTATTTGAGAAGTAAGTTGTAGAAATTAAGTATAATAGGTCTTTCTTAGGTTGCAATTAGAAATAGTCTTGTTTGAATAATAGTTACCATTGTTTGCATAATGATTGGTAGTGTGAAGTAGTGATTAATATTATGAATCATTTGATATACACAGTAATTTGAATCACTTATGCAATAACTTATAATTCTTATAAACAATTATTTACATTGTTTGTGCTATAGCTTTTGAGAAGCTTGCAAATTAGTTAGATTGTTTGCTTTACCTTTGAGTGATTTTTTGAGTTAGATAGGTCATGCTTAAAGTAGAACAGTAATTGGAGTTTAAATAGAACATATATTTAAAATAGAATAATGATTTGAGTTTTGAATGAGATAGATTGATTATAGTAAAATAGGTTTCTTCATGCTGTACTTCATGATGTTAGTTTAGATTAGACGCTCTAATCCTGTGTTTCCTGCATCTGTGCATCTAAGTATTACATCCCTAGATTGATAATTTAATGTTGAAATTATAACACATATAATTTCTTGGACATGGAGGCTTCACATTAGTGCAACTGAATTTCCCCTAACGCAGTTAGACAACGAAGGTTGACATGGCGCGGAATGTATTTACTGGGAGATTTTTACAGGAAACAAAAGGACCAACTAGGAAGAAGTCGTCTGGTATACTCTAGTAATCAAAAAATCTTTCCAAGTTCTTGTATTGGCTAGAAGTGGTGCCCACGGAATAGATCATCCCTGGAGCTGTATCTTGGTGATTTTCATCATACCACAAGGAGGGTTGACAAGGATGACTAGGCAACAACCCAACCGGGCTTATGGTTTAGAGATGGGAAGCTTTCCCATTGGCCGGATGAAAGCCTACCAGATGACTCATCCTTCTAGTCAAAAATTTCATGAAGCTTAGATATGAAACCGTAGTGGGGAACGAAATAATGTGGGCTCAGGCCAAGATGACCTCCACGTAACTCTGACAGTTATAATATTGGTTGGGTATGGACCCGCCTAATAGGTCATCCCATTAGGTCCACACCGAAGCATTCACATGAGGTGTTGGAGGAATAGAGCAGGGTGAGTACCATGGGATTTTGTAGCGGTGCCACCACATAATCCAATTAGGAGCGAGGGTCATGCAAGGGTATGGGCCACTAACCTCGTGTCCTGAAGGATGGATCTCAGAAAGCATTTAGTATCAATGTAACAGAGCAGTGCGAGATGATGAGGCATCATAGAGACGTGGGCCAGTCATAGTTAAATATGTGTGGAGGTGAGGACCACGGTCCACATAAGCCTGAACACCTAGCCTGGAAGAAGGAAAGGAATGCACAATAAAAGGTGTTAAGATCACAAAGGCGAGATGAAGTCACTGGATGTCACCTTAGTGGTCTTACCCCAAAAAATGTAACAAGGTGAAGAAAAGGAGGCACTGATATGAGAGAAGCAAGATGACGTCGGGTAGATGCAATAGCTAAAAATACAACCCCAACAGTGTTCTCCTTGGTGGGAGGAGGACCCACAACCAGCTCATCTTGATGCTATGAACCTTGAGAAAGGAAGTGGTACCGTAGGAGAAGGTGTTAGGTTAATATGATCAGGATGACGTGAGATGGAAGCAACAATATTAGCCAGTAGAACTTGGGCCAATGAGGAGGCAACAGAAGGGCCCACTGTCTATGTAAGCCCGATATAGAGAGGTCGAAAGTAACCAAATGCACTGTTTGGAAAATGCCAGGAGAGGGTAAGTGGAGTGATGCAAGTAGTGTGACGTGTCCAGGAGCACCCACCTAGAAGGTATGAAGGTGCTATGTTTAAAGGCACTACGCTGATGCGGAAAGTAGATTTTGTTGGGTTTTCAACAAGCACACACACACACACAAATATATATATATTTGACATCAGCATATATATATATAATATATATATATATATATATATATATATATATATATATATATATATATATATATATAGATATTTGACATCTTTGATTTAGAAAAAAAATATTTCCCCATCCCTCTAATGGTAACTTGAGGGGTTGGGTGATGTTACAAGGTTGTATCAAAGAATTCATTTCAACGCTTGGACTGGATGGGTTTCATCACGAGCAAGTGATGATTTTGAAAAATTTACTAAATAACTATTTAGGTGTTATGATTAGGATTTAAGTAGGAATGAAACAATATAGATATGAATTTAAACACATATATTCGACATAAATAAATATTCATTTCATTAAATCAAAGAACTAAAACATGCTTACATATAGAATGGAAATAAACTAACTCGGGTGATGGTAACTTATCTCTTAGAAGAGATGCAGTGGCTACATGCCTCTAAACTATGTTGCAATGAGGATCTAAGGTATATTTATTATTTATAAATAATGGACAAAACTAAGCATCAAAAAACCTAACCCTAGGAGATGAAGTGCCAAAAATGTGGGCCCCGTTGGGATAAATTGGTACATCAACTTCTCGGGGTCATAAAGTTGGCATATGATCTATATTTGATGCAAATAATACCTTGTTAGAAATATCTATCTGAGGACTAAAATTTCAACTGAAAACTTCAATCATTGACTCATGTTTGACCGTTTTCCAAAAAAACGTCGTTTAGGGCCTCAATATGGCTCCAGAAGTTCAAGACCCGAAAAGGTACCAAAATAGTAAATTGTGCTACAATGACGGAAAATGAAAGAAATAATGGTACAATGGTGGGGGTATAGGTGGAATATGTGGGTGGCCATCAATATTCACCCTTAGGAAGCAATGATCTCCATTGCATTTAGTTCGGCCATGAGATGGGGAAACTTCTACTAAACTTGGTCCCTGGTAAGCCACTTTCCTTGGGGCAGTAGTTGGCCAAATTTGACAACCTGATATAGTTGGATCCTCTACTTGTGAGTGTTATTGATAAGCACGTCCATGATATGATTAGGTATGGCATGTTCCATACATTATGGGTTTAGCTCTATTGGTGTGAGTTGTTTTGTAGTGTATGATGTGTCTATTAATGGTGGAAAGTATGGTCGGAGGCGGTCCACATTGAATAATGGGTGCAGGCCAAGGAATGTGGGAATGTTGAGCTCGAAATAATTGTCTTTGACAACCTTAGTGATGGTGTAAGTACCATATCAGAGTGAGAGAAGCTTTCGGTAGGCCCCAACGAGGCACTCCTTCTGCAAATGTAGCCAAACTTTATTTCCCACTTAACTTGTGTGCCACCTGATGTTGATCATGAAACTATTTGTACTTAGTCTTTTCTCTATCCAATATGCCATGGAACTACTGGTGGATGTGCTAAATGTGTTCAATGAATCTGGTAGCTATGTCAGCTTCGGACTGGACATGAGTCGAATTTTCTTGAGTAGTTGCAATTGGTATGGAAATATTAATGGGACATAGCGGCTGGAATCCCAATCCCACCTAAAATGGGTTGTGGCCAGTCAAGCTGTGGAGAGATATGTTGTAGCTGTGCTAGACACAAGGAAGGATTTCATGCCATGTGTGTGGATTCTTCAAGTTGTACATGTGCATGATGTGCATGATCATCCTGTTAGTGACCTATTTCTGACCATCAGTTTGGGAGTGGAAGGTCATGGAATTAGTGAGCTTGGTATCCAACAATGACTAGATGCTTGACCAGAATGTACTTAGGAAAATGCTATCCTTATTTTAGATAATGGACTGTGGGATCCAAAAATGTACCCAAACTCGTTCAAAGAAGAGTTTGGCAGTGGTTTCTACTATGATACTCTTCTTGCAAGCCGCTAGAATGGCCATCTTAGAGAACCCATTGACAACCACAAAAACACAATCATTTCCATGCTTGGTAGAAGGAAGGATCGACATGTAATCCATGGATATGGCTTCCTAGGTTTTGCTAGGAGTAGGAAAATGAGTATAGAGGCCTTATTTATTGATTATACATTTGGAAATGGCACAGGCAGTGAAGGATCTGATGTATTTACCAACATCTTGTTGAAGGTTCAACCAATAAAAATACTTCTAAAACACTATCACTATCTTTTCTATGGAAACATTTCTAGAGACATGAATTTATTGCAACTCCCAAATCATCTTGGCATGCTCGCTGGAAGGAACACATATGTGTATGTAACACCCTCCTCCCACACTTACCCAACCTAACTGGTCCACTAGGGTAAATATGTGATGAAGAGTTACTATGCCATGATTTAACTCCCCAAGTATATTTAAGGAAGTGGAATTGACAAACCAAAACCAAAATGGCCTTCCTCATGAGCTACAGGACCCCCAGGGGCTAACCAACCACTCTAGGTGCCAAACCCCTAAGTTAACTTTCTTTTTAACTGAACTAGACCCCCATCCACTCCCATGAAAAGCCCTCCATGCAACTATAGCCCTCCATTCACTCCCTTAATAAGGGAATCCATGCGGCTATACTATTTTTGAGGCACTTCTGTGCCAATGAACCCAAATTCTTAGCCATGTTTTTAGGGTTAACACTCAAGATTATGCCAAGAACTTGATGAAATTCTTAGAAATGATAAATAAAAAGAAGACAAGGCATCTAATGAAAAACATGGACAAGGATCCGACCTGACTCATCCTAACCATGATAGGAATTTCATCAAACACATCGTGAATATATAATTTTTTGTCATAAAAACACATCTGAACATAGGGACTTCATACTTATCTGATATTGGTCAAGAAGGTTTGATGCCCTCTCATAATAGTTGTGAAATCATATTTTAGGTCTTACATTCATTAATCATTCATTTACTAATCAAATCATGATGAGATACATAACTCAAATATATCGTAAACCATTCTTATAACCAACATATAACCGACAGAACAACAATGGTAGAAAAACCATTAAA
The DNA here is from genome assembly GCA_034641835.2 of Pinus albicaulis. Lineage (NCBI taxonomy): Eukaryota > Viridiplantae > Streptophyta > Pinopsida > Pinales > Pinaceae > Pinus > Pinus albicaulis. Next base: position 1,131,158,279 of record CM076574.1, read on the forward strand.
TAAACATAATAAAAACTACATTTACACCTAATACACAAGAGGAAAGTATCCCTTATTATCATATGCGAATCCAACCAAGTCAGGGACTTCGACGTACCACCAGACCATATATTGAGATGAACCAAATATCTCTTTCAACCAATCACCCCTGTGCCATATTCCAAGCATGAATGTGGGATATCATGGAATGAACCAAACATAAACCAACCAATTATTCTAGAGTAAAACCACCTGAACCCTCAACCAGTGATTCCACCTCATGATCAGACATCACTAATGATAAAAGAATCGGTCTCTATTCAAAATTTTCAGCACTCTAGAGCATTTATTCCAACCCGACTTCTAGGACTAGTAACTCAACCCACAGCTGCCACTGAGCTCCAAAGAATTTTTCAACCAAGGCTTCCATTACTAGTAACTTAACCCACCAAGGGTTCCAGAGTGTTTGTACAACCAAGGCTTCCAGGACTAGTAACTCAAACCACCAAGGGTTCCAAAGAGTTTGTACAACCAAGGCTTCTAAGACTAGTAACTAAACCCAAATTTTTATGTGGATTCAAGAGTGTTTGTCTAGATAAGACTTCAGGAACTAGTAACTCAACCCAAAAGCATATGGAACATGAGCACCAATATATAAAAAAAAGGGAAAAACCACAAAATCATGGCTATCTAGGAAATGGCAAGGCTAGGAAAAACCACTGTCAATCCAGGAAATCCTGCCAACATAGCTCATAACCAATGAAACATATGCATATGCCATGCATGTCAAGACTAGAAAGGAAATCATGAAAGGAGTCACTCATTGACTGCAAAAATGAGTAAGATTTAAACAAAATATTTCATTTCAAGTTTTTTTTTTTTTTTTAAGGTTTTGAATGGTGGGATGCCTTCTCAAATGAGTTTGAAATGATTACTTATCCTTTAAGACTTTGATGCATTTGGAAAGCTGTGGAAATTACAGATTTTATGGGTAAATGAGTAGTATAGAGAGTAGAGTGAAACAATGGAGAGGAGATGGATAACTGGTACCTATTCTAGGAAATAATTGGATCCTAATTTAGTCACACAACTATAATTATGACTCTTTACACAAACTCGATTTATGTAAAGTAAATAACACTCAGAAAGTAGATTGCATGCATAAATTGTTCCAAAAATTCTTTATAGAATCTTCACTAACATGTTCTACAACATAAACATAATTTGTAGAAAACTGGAAAGTAGATAATTTACTGTTAGATCCTCTAACAGCTCTCACTCACACTTTACTAGCCGATGAAATTTATTATCAGAAGGAATTAATACATAAGAGGAAACAAACCATACATCAGATGTTCTTGAATCACAAAATCCTCTAGCATGAAGTGCAGAAAGGATTTTCTTTACTATAATGAATCTTCATGCAAATCAACCTTCCAACTTCAAATGGTATTTACAAATGATATATATACGAAGAGAGTTACTAACTCCACCTCTTCTAAAAAGAAGGAAACATTAATCCTTCCATTACAAGTGTCACAATACATTAGAATCTTATCCCATTTAAATCTAACTGAAAGAACAATTATATAAGAAATAAGAGAAGATTTTTGAACTGAATTCCTGAATGAACTATTCAGCCGGTAGAACTTGGGAAAATGAGGAGGCAACAGATGGGCCCACTGTCTGTGTAAGCCCGATATAGAGAATTCGACGGTAACCAAATGCACAGTTTGGAAAATTCCAGGAGAGGGTAAGTGGGGTGACGTAAGTAGCGTGACATGTCCAGTAGGACCCACCCAAAAGGTATGAAGGTGTTCTGTTTAAAGGCACTAGGCCGATGCAGAAAGAAGAGTTTGTTGGGTTTTCAATGGGCACACACACACACACACACACACACACACACACACATATATATATGGAACGTTTGACATGCTGGTTAGAAAAAAAAATTATTACCCCATCCCTCTAATGGTAACCTGAGGGGTTGGGTGATGTTACAAGGTTGTATCAAAGCATTCATTTCAACACTTGGACTAGATGGGTTTCTTCACGAGCAAGTGATGATTCTAAAAAATTTACTAAGTAACTATTTAGGTGTTATGATTAGGATTTAAGTAGGAATGAAACAATATAGATATAAATTTAAACACATAGATTAAACATAAATAAATATTTATTTAATTAAATCAAAGAACTGAAAGATGCTTACATATAGAATGGAAATAAACTAAATCGAGCGATGGTAGCTTATGTCTGAGAAGAGATGCAGTGGCTACATGCCTATGAACTATGTTGCAATGAGGCTTGAAGGTATATTTATCATTTATAAAAATAGACAAACCTAAACATCGAAAAAACTAACCCTAGGAGATGAAGTGCCAAAAATGTGGGCCCTGCTGGGATAAATTGGTACATCAACTTCCCGGGGTCATAAATTTGGCATACGATCTATGTTTGATGATCATGATACCTCGTTAGAAATATCTATCTGAGGATTAAAATTTCAACTGCAAACTTCAATTAATGACTTATGTTTGACCATTTTCCAAAAAAATGTCGTTTAAGGCCTCAAAATGGTTCCGAAAGTTCAGGACCCGAAAAAGTACCAAAAATAGTAAATTGTGCTACAATTACAGAAAATGCAAGAAATAATGGTACAATGGTGGGGGTCTAGGTGGAATATGCGGGTGGCCACCAATATCCACCCTTAGGAAGCAATGGTTCCCATTGCATTTAGTTCGTCCATGAGATGGGGAAACTTCTACTGAACTTGGTCCCTAGTAAGCCACTTGCCTTGGGGAAGTAGTTGGCCAAATTTGACAACCTGATATAGTTGGATCCTATAATAGTGATTGTTATTGATCAGCGTATCCATGATATGATCAGGAATGGCATGTTCCATGCATTATGGGTTTAGCTCTATTGGTGTGAGTTGTTCTGTAGTGTATGATGTGTCTAGTAATGGTGGAAAGTATGGTTGGAGGTACTCCACATTGAACACTGGGTGCAGGCCAAGGAATGCAAGAATTTTGAGCTCAAAATAATTGTCTCTGACAACCTTAGTGATGGTGTAAGGACCATATCAGAGTGGGCAAAGCTTGTGGTGGGCACCAACGAGGCACTCCTTTTGCAAATGTAGCCAAAATTTATTTCCCACCTAAACTTGTGTGCCACTTGATGTTGATCATGAATATTTGTACTTAGTATTTTCTTTGTCCAATATGCCATGGACCTATTGGTGGATGTGCTAAATGTGCTTAATGAATCTAGTATCTCTGTCAGCTTCAGACTAGACATGAGTCAAATTTTCTTGAGCAGTTGCAATTGGTATGGAAATATCAATGGGACATAACGGCTAGAATCCCAATCCCACCTAAAATGTGTTATGGCCAGTTGAGCTGTGGAGAGCTATGTTGTATATGTGCTAGACACAAGAAATGATTTCATCCCATGTGTGTGGATCCTTCGAGTTCTACATGTGCATGATGTGCAGGATCATCTTGCTAGCAACCTATTTCTGACCATCAGTTTGGGAGTGGAAGGTCGTGGACTTAGTGAGCTTGGTATCCAACAAAGATTAGATGCTTGAACAGAATGTACTTAGGAACATGCTATCCTAATTTTAGATAATGGATTGCAGGATCCAAAAATTTACCCATACCCGTTCAAAGAAGAGTTTGGCAGTGGTTTATACTGTGATACTCTTCTTCCAGGCCGCTAGAATGTCCATCTTAGAGAACCCATTCACGACCATGTAATCCATGGATATAGATTCCCAAGGCTGGCTAGGAGTAGGAAAATGAGAATAGAGGCCTTATTTATTGATTGTAGATTTGGAAATGGCACAGGCAGTGCAAGATCTGATGTATTTCCCAACATCTTGTTGAAGGTTCAACCAATAAAAATACTTCTGAAACACTATTATTGTATTTTCTATGGAAAAAATTCTAGTGACATGAATTTATTGCAACTCCCAAATCATCTTGGCATGCTTGCTGGAAGGAACACATAGGTGTATGTAACACCCTCCTCTCACACTTACCCAACCTAACTTGTTCACCGAGGTAAATATGTGATGAAGAGTTACTATGACATGATTTAACTCCCCAAGTATATTTAAGGAAGTGTAATTGACAAACTAAATCCAAACTGGCCTTCCTCAAGAGCTATAGGACCCCCAGGGGCTGACCAACCACTCTAGGTGCCAAACCCCTAAGTTAAATTTCTTTTTAACTGAACTAGACCCCCATCCACTCCCATGAAAAGCACTCCATGCAACTATAACCATGTAGTCACTCCCTTAATAAGGGAATCAATGCGACTATAATATTTTTCAGGCACTTCTGTGCCAACTACCCCAAATTCTTAGCCATGTTTTCAGGGCTATCACTTAAGATTTTGCCAAGAACTTTATGAAATTCTCAGAAATGATAAATAAAAAGAAGAAAAGGCCTGTAATGCAAAACATGGACAAGAACCCGACCTGACTCATCCTAACCATGATAGGAATTTCATTAAACACATCATGAACATGTAATGTATAGGTCATAAAAACACATATGAACATAGGGACTTCATACTTATCTGAGATTAGTCAAGAAGGTTTGATGCCCTCTCATAATAGTTGTGAAATCATATATTAGGTCTTACATTCATTAACCATTCATTTACTAATCAAATCACGATGAGAGACATAACTCAAATCTATCATAAACCATTCTTATAACTAGCATATAACCGACATAACAACAATGGTAGAACAACCATTAAATACACATAATAACAACTACATTTACACATAATACACAAGAGGAAAATATCTCTTATTATCATATGTGAATCCAACCAAGTCAAGGACTTCAACATACCACTAGACCATATATTGGGATGAACCAAATCTCTCTTTCGGCCAATCACCCCCGTGCCATATTCCAAGAATGAATGTGGGATATCATGGAATGAACCAAACATAAACCAACCAAGTATTCTAGAGGAAAAAACACCTCAACCCTCAACCAGTGATTCCACCTCATGATTAGACATCAATAACCATCAACAAATCGGTCTTTATCCAAAATTTTCAATTGTCCAGAGAATTTGTTCCAACCCAACTTCTAGGACTAGTAACTCAACCCAGACCTGCCACTGGGCTCTAGATAATTTTTCCAACCAAGAATTCTAGGCCTAGTAACTTAACCCACCAAGGGTTCTAGACAATTTTTCCAACCAAGGCTTCCAAGACTAGTAACTTAACCCACCAAGGGTTCCAGAACATTTGTACAACCAAGGCTTCGAGGACTAGTAACTCAACCCAAATTTTTACGTGCATTCAAGAGTGTTTGTTTAGATAAGGCTTCAGGAACCAATAAATCAACCCAAAACCATATGGAACATGAGCACCAATCTAAAAAAAAGGGAAAACCCACAAAACCATGGCTATCTAGGAAATGGCAAGGCTAGGAAAAACCACTGTCAATCCAGGAAATATTCCATGCCAATGATAGCTCATAATCAATAAAACACATGCATATCAAGACTATAAAGAAAATCATGCATGAAACTTGGTACCTATTAGTGCAAGGAGTCACTCGACTGCAATAATGAGTAAGAATTACACATCATATTTCATTTCAAGTTTTTTTTTTTAAGATTTTGAATGGTGGGATGCCTTCTAAAATGAGTTTGAAATGATTACTTATCCTTTAAGACTTTCATGCATTTGGCAAGCTGTGGCAATTACAGATTGTATGGGTAATGAGTAGTATAGGGAGTAGAGTGAAACAATGGAGAGGAGATGGATAGCTGGTACCTATTCTAGGAAATAATCAGATCCTAAATTAGTCACACAACTATAATTATGAATTTTTACACAAACTCTTTTTATGTAAAGTAAACACCACTCAAAAGTAGATTGCATGCATAAATTATTCCACTAATTATTTATGGAATCTTCACTAACATTTTCTACAACATAAAAATAATTTGCAGAAAACTGGAAAGTAGATAATTTAATGTTAGATCCTCTAACAGCTCTCACTCACACTTTACTAGATGATGCAATTTATAATCAAAAGGAATTAATACATAAGAGGAAACACACCATACATTAGATATTCTTGAATCACAAAATCCTCCAGCATGAAATGCAGAAAGGGTTTTCTTTATTATAATGAATCTTCATGCAGATCAACCTTCCAACTTCAAATGGTATTTACAAATGATATGTATACAAAGAGAGGCACTAACTCCACCTCTTCTAGAAATAAAGAAACATTAATCCTTCCATTACAAGTGTCACAATACATTAGAATCTTATCCCATTTAAATATAACTGAAATAAAAATTGTATAAGAAATAATAGAATATTTTTGACCTGAATTCCTGAATGCATTGTCTTGCTGCTTCTTTTTCTACTATCTTATTTCTTCACGTTCTTGGTTCTTAAATTTCCATGTATTTTTATTAAATGAAACCTGCAATAATTGCTGATCTCTGAAATATCTGGAACCTTCAACTTTCCCCATGCTAACAGATTTCAAATAATTTTAGAAACTGGTGTTATTTGAAGTTCCTGTAAAACCTGCAACTGCTTCTGAAATATCGCCTTTGTCTTTGAAGACGTGCTGATAGAAATGGTGATGGTGGTGGGTGTGGGTTTGTTGCAGGAATAGAATTATAAGTGGAAACTGCAGTAGTGGGGAATGAAACGAAAGAGTGGGAAATATGGAGGTTTAATAGGTTATGGAGGCGGATTAGAAGAGATATCAGAGTTTTATTCATCATTAACCCTTTTCCTTTATAATGATAAAACCCCTTTCCCTTTAAAAAAATAGCAAAAATCCCTTTCGATTGGTGGAAAAAACCTTTTGAATAGAATTAGCATGGACGGCGTCATCGGTCAGAATGATAATAGGACATGTTGAATGTGGGCCATCGGGAGATATTATTAAATAAACAAATGAGCGGGAGGGGAAAACCTTTTATACATATCTATCGCAGATCGGGGTCGGAATGACTTTTAACATAAGATATGAAAGGGAGGAAGTAGGAATAGTGATTTGTGATGGGAGTGATGAAGTGGAAATTGTGGGGTCTACTAATTGCATTGGGGAATGGAATCAGGATCGAAAATCTCAATATCGGGATAATAGGGCATTGTATGAGTGAAGAGACTTTGCGTTTTGCAATTTGCAAAATCGCAAATCGAGAAGTCAAACTTATCACATTTCGGAGGTCATAGGTCCATTGCAATCGCAATTGGGAGTGACGAGACTTATCGCATTTCGCATATTGGAGTTGGAATCTTATCACAATCGGGGAGTTAAAATTATTGCATTTCGCAAGTCAAAATTTATCCCGAATTGGGGATTTGGAAAAATCGCAATCAAGGACTGGGAAGGTGGAAGTGAATGCGGTAAGTGAACTTTAGTAAATTGCGATGCGAAAAGGTAATGGGTCAAAATATGGTTAAGTGTGGAAAGTAATATACATTTAATATACAATATTACAAAGGTTGGTTCTGTTAGGGGCGGAGCTGTGGTAATACAAAAGATTTGTGCTAAGGTTGTTTTGTGGGGGGCAGGGCTGCTATAAAAGTCCTGAATGCATAAAAAAATTGGGTTTTGATAGTTTAAAAGGGAAAGATTTAAAAATGGGATTTGAGACTCAAGTTTTATTTTAAAACAGAAAATAAAAACAAAAAGGAACTAATGACTTAACAGAGAACTATGCTAATAGTACCTACTAGCACAACTCATTGTAGTTGTTGATCTCTCTATCCTCTTGCACATTCCTTCTTTTCCTTTTCCTTGTTGCTCCAAATTGCAGGTAAGACAAACTCGTCTAATAGTGCTCCAAGAAAACTCTAAGTGTCCAAGAGTATTAGAGAGATAGAATAGAATGATAGTTCCAAATACTAAACTGAAAAATGTTGTATACTGATCCTTAGAAGTCTTTTTATTAATGAGGCCTCTATTTTCTTCATTTCCCATTATTTTCTCTTCAATTTCCTCCTCACATGAAACCTACAACATTTCAATTTCCTTTTTGATCTGATTATGAATATTAGTTTTTCTATGCTAATTTCATTTTCATAAATAAAACTTATTTACTAATCTTAGGCTTGATGTACAGGTTTCCATGTTGCTTATGTGTGTCAAAACAAGAAATTAAATTGAGTTTTATGAGTGAATTTGAAAGCATAAAGCATGAATTTAAATAGTTGAATAGTAGCAACATAAATAACAAAAAACCATCATATTTGATCCATTAAAGAAAAGTTTTTATGAAGGAGTTCACCCCTCCTGGGCTACATCTCCTTGGTCCAACTTCCATGGCTTGGGCCTCTGTATTAGCTCAATAATATTCAAATTGTTGTTTACATGCATCAAATTCTCTTGTAACATACTCCAATAAGTTCAGAATCTCGAAATATATCAGAAACGACTATTTATTTTTTAATTCGACCTTCAGATGCTCTAGACATGGCCTTCCCTCTTGGCAGCCCTATGCTTCAAAATTCTTTAAGGTAACAAAAACATATGTAGAATTGCTCCTATGTTGTTGCAACTTGTTCAAATGTGTTCATAGCATGCCAATTAGCTAATAATGACTCCTTCTGAGCCCAATTTGGTCGAAAATTGACTCAGTTATGACAAAAACAAAATTTCCCCCAGTTTCTCCTCCAAATCTGGAAGGACTCTAGACAACTCTGACATTTTTGGTGGAATCTCCGAAAATAGAATACCCGCTAATTCAACTGCTAATTAAAAATAGGGTTAATTAGGCTTAATCTCAGATTACATGGGATAAGCACACTCTAATTCCGCATTATGGTTAAGCGGTTGGAGTGTGGTCATGTTGTAGGGTCACGTGGAGGAGGGCTCGCTTGCGGGGTTGTCGCCCTCCGTTCTCGCCACCGTAGCCTGCATACACTTCAAATAGGTGTTGGGCGCATTGGTTTTTAAGTTCTAATGCCACGTCCCATTGGTGAACATGTTGAGAAGGTTTGGGGGGGGTAGTGGGGTCGAGCCCCGACCTCGCCCCTCCATACCATGTTTTGCAACGTAACATTGCCATCATATTATTATATTGCCTCTGAACTTTATATATAAGCCCCATATGAATATTTAAATGCAGACTATAACATTTTAAATGCCACCATGTGCATATATTGCGAAGGTGAATGCAAACTTTAGGTTTGAATATATATATGTGGAAATTAAAATAAGATTAAGGTTTAGATTAATAATATATATATATATATATATATATATATATATATATATATATATATATATATATATATATATATATATATATATATATATATATATATATCCAATCCTTAAAATAAATAAACAAAATTTCCAGCACATAAATATCATGAACCCAAAATTCAACCTTAGGAGGTCATTGGACAAATCTCACCTTCACAAACCAAACTGGCGAATCCAGTAGTGACACTTTTCACAATCCCATTGGATAAAAATTAATGAAGATTCCTTGAATGCTGACTAGGCTACCATGTCATCAGCCTGTACCTGTTCTGCAATTTTTTTTATAAAAATTTGCTTGTTCTGAACAATAATCAACAGACCATAACTTCCTCATCTGAATTTTGTTTTCAACGAAATGAGTTGCGTTGGATTCTTGGCGATGGGACGGTCGTGGTCATTTAGTTTGCAATAAATTTTGAGCACTTTCATTTTTGAGCTAAAATATTGAGCCTCTGATCATTCCTCCCCACTAGAAGCATTTTTGACCCCAAAACCTCTCTGATTACTGATCATGTGTATGAGGGTACTGCTCCCTCACCCTTCTAGTCTCTATCCACTAAAATTTTCCCAATTTCATCATTTGCTTCTTTTCACAAAAATTCAACTTTTTCCTTGATTCTTGTGACCTTCTCTTGCTTTCATTGACACCATCATGCTGCAATATTTCTGAATTTTTAGAATAGAAATATATTCTTGCATAAACCATATTGTTCCTACCTTGGTCAACAATCAAAGGAAACTTAAAAAAATTCTCACCTTGCACATTGTCACCATGAAGATTTTTAGTTGTTCTCGCTTTGTACTTGCGTCGAATCTTGACCAAGTACCTTCACCATTTCCATGTACCTTTTGTAAACCATAAACTAGAATTTTTGGAACCCATGCCTTCTTTTCCAAGATTCTTTGTCGCTTTCTCTTTGAACTTTTCACTCTCTTGTATCGACATCTTGTTTCCAACACTGCTCAGCACTGATGTTGACTGCTGCAAATGTTTTACATCTTGTTCACCTTCTTTCAAAGGCAACCTGTTAGAATCCCGAAACAACTCATTACAAGCATAAGCATATTTTTGAAATTTTTGATTCACAAAATCTCTTTGTTTGGTCATTAACAATGTTAAGTTCTGACTTGCATTCACTATCCTCTTCATTTCACTTGCATGTATAAGAGACAAACATGTCTTCTTCTTATGAGCTCTAATTATGTACTCAATTCCATCCTTAAACAAGTGATACTTATTCTCATGGAGATGAACTACTTCCTTCCTATCATAGAGATAAGGACTTCCTGATAAAATACCTGATATCCCAAGTGGTAACACATCAAGCTCAACTTCATCAAGAAAGTTTGAGTTGATGACGAATCTTAGTAATCACTTCCTTGTAACCTGGAAGTTTTCATTCTTGCATATCCAACCCAAAGGATATGGTCTTGGATATCTAATAGTTTTAAGGCCTAGTTTCTTAACCAAGTCTTTGGAAATCAAGTTAGATTGTCACCCACTATCAAAAATTGTATCAATCTTGGTATGTTTAGAGACAACTCTAATATGGAAAAGTTATATTCTTGTATCTTCATCATGAGTATCAATTGAACAATTTGAAGAAATAGTTCTTGCAACATGTTTACCTTTCAAACCTGTGGCTGTAATATTTGTCTCATCTCGTGAATTAGACCCTAAGTCATGTTCAACTATAGCAACAATTTTACCCTTCTCTTTGGCTTTCAGTCCATTTGGTTTCAATTCTAGATAAAGTTGCCAACATTGGTTTTCATCATGGCCAGTCTTTGAAAAAAAAATTCATGTGAGTTTTTCCTTCTCTCCTTTTACAGAGCTATTTCTTTTTCCTCTTCCAAAAAACTTTCATTTTCCTTTACCCTCACTTTCACTTTTCTCATCTATGATTTGTTTCCATCTTGCCTCTAAGTGTGTGGCTTGTACACAAACTTCGTCTAAATTGCTTGGGTTAAACATAAGGATAGTATGTTTCAAATAGGAATGTAAACCCCCAATGTATTTCAAGAGTGTATCTTGGGAATTCAAGTTTATTCCTAACAACAAAGCCCTTTTCCTAAACTCCTAGGTATATTATTGAATTGTTTGACCCTTGAGTTGCCTAAAATTCTTCCAACTCATAATGGATTTTTGAATATAGGCCAATGGATAAAACTATATTTTAATGGAAGAAATAAACTCAACCCAAGAAATGGATATCTTACCATGGATTCACATTTCCTCTTGAGTCTTTGCTTCCCACCAGACTAGTGCTTCTCCTTCTAGCCTTAATGAAGCCAACTAGATCTTTATGTCATCTTCATGAAGGTTCTAGATTATGCAATACTCTTCTAATTGACGTATCCAATTTTCAAGCCTCTCTACATTTACCTCGTCATTGTACATGGGAAATTCAAAATTAATGTCCAATTTGAGTAATGGAGCTTTTCCTTTTGTGGCTTTTGAGTGAGTGTGAGTGGTTTTTGTGGAGGAAGTGGAAGATGATGCTGATGGAGATGATGAAGATGATGAAGATGTTGGAGATGGAGGTGGATTTCCTCCACTTCCCTTTGAATTCCTCTCTTCATCCTTATTACCATTTGAAGTTCCTTCTCCATATGGAGGCTTACAACCTTCTTCTGCCATCCTAGCAGTAAATACATCAAACATAAATTTAACCATCCTGTTTATGTATTTGAAGTCTCTCTTGACATCTTCCTCTTATTAATGTCCTTGAGTCTCTCCAACACCTGACATGATGTATATGGATTCAAGCTCCACTTTTGATGCTAGTACGTCTTCAATAAACTCAACTTATTGTACAATTTGTGCCTCTTCAATCTCAGCTTCTTGAGACAAAAATTGAGCTTCTTCAAGTGCAGATATGAGTGGAATTTTGGGTGAACATGGCTCTCTTGTAGCTCTCCTTCTTTTGGTCCTAATCTTAGGACTTGCAAACAACAATTTTCCTTCACCTTTCTGCAACTTTAACCTTGTTAGCATCACAAATTTGCAAGCATTAAACTTGCACAAATATTCAAACAACTATAAAGCAAATAACGTTTAATTTCAACCAAGCTATGATACCAACTTGATCTGATTATGAATATTGTTTTTGTTGTGCTACTTTCATTTTTAGATATAAAACTTATTTACTGATCTTATGCTTGATGTACATGCTTCCATGTTACTTTTGTGTGTCAAAACATGAAATTGAACTGAGTTTTATGAGTGAATATGAAAGCATAAATCATGAATTTAAATGGCTGAACAAAAAAATAATAATAATAGAAAACTATCAGATTTGATCCATTAAAATGGAGTTTTGATGAAGGAGTTCACACCTCCTGGGCTACATCTCCTTGGACTAGATTCTATGGCTTAGGCCTCTATATTAGCTCAATAGTGCTCAAATTGTTGTTTACATGCATCAAATACTCTTGGAACATACTCCAATGAGTTGAAAATGCCGAAATATATCCGAAACGACTATTTATTTACTCAATTTGGCCTTCAGATGCTCTAGGCATGGCCTTCCCTCTTGGTGGCCCTAGGCTTAAAAATTCTTCAAGGAGAAAAAAAACTCTATAAATTTGCTCCTCTTCCTGTAAAAAATGTTCCAATGTGTTAATAGCATGCCAATTAGCCAAGAATGACTCTTTCTGAGCCCAATTTGGTTGAAAATTGACTCAGTTATGGAAAAAAAAAAAATTTCCCCATTTTCTCCTCCAAACATCTCTCCATCGCTAGATTCCACATCACTTTAACCTGCTCCATTGCTCGGTTCCATATCATGAGCATCTTTCTTTGTAAAATGCACTAGGTTTCCAGATGGAATACTCCTCCTCGCTCCACCTACAATACAGACCATTTAATCACGTGATCAACATCCATAACATACTTCCATAAGTAATGACACATGGAAAACATCATGGAATTTCACTATCAGAGGCAACGCAAGTCGATAGGCCACTGGTCCAATCCTCTAAAAGATCTCGAAAGGTCCACAATACTGAGGTGCTAACTTTTCACATGAAACAATACTCAAGGAGTTCTTCTTGGGATTTATGTGCAAGTACACAACTTCCCCAACCTAAAACTCCTTAAATACCCTATGTTGATATGCATAGCTCTTCTTCCTGTCCTGTGATACCTTTAAATTCTTCTTGATAACCTGCATTTCCTGTTCCATTTCTGCCAACATGTCTGGTCCTATCAATACCTTGTTCACTGGACCACTCCAACTTATGGGAGTATTACAACTCCGCCAATAGATTGCCTCAAACAAAATTATCCTCAATGACTCCTAATAACCACTGTTGTACACAAAATCAACTAGTAGAAGATAGTGTTCCCACTTCCACTGCTGATGCATAACATACATTCTTAACATGTCCTCCAGAATCTTGTTGACCCTCTCTATATGTCCATCCATATTTGAATGATAAGTTGTACTAAAGGCCAAATATGTACCCAAACCTACAAATAAATATTTCCAGAACCTAGAAGTGAACTTAGCATTCCTGTCTGATACAATATTCTTTGGTACACCATGCAACCTCACTACATCTTTGAGGAATCCTTATTCTACATCATTAGTTGAATAAGTAGACTTCACTATAATGAAATGCGCTTCATTTTTCAACCTGTCCACCACAACCATAATAGAATCATGTTGTCTAGATGTCCTTGATAAACCTATAATGAAATCAATGGAAATGACCTCCCATTCCCATTATGGAATCACAATCAATTGTAATAAACCACCTATATGTTTACACTCTGCTTTCACCTATTGAAAATCCAAGCATCTAGCCACAAAATCTGCCACTTTCCTCTTCAAATTTAAGCAATAATAGAAATTCTTCATTGTCGTCAATTTTTTATGATATCCTGAATGACATGAATACGACTTAACATGAAATTCTATCAAGATAAGCTTCTTGAGCTCGTTTTTTTCTGACACATAGATCCTGTCCCTAAATATGACCAAACCATCCACTATGAGATGATAGTCCACATATTGATTGTCTGTATCCCACTATAACCTGTGCCTATTCTCCCTATACCTATCATCCTTCTAACCTTCTTGCAATATCCAGCCTTGTAAATATGTCCCATATGAGCACATAGTTGCTACGTGATTTACATGTAATCTTCTTCTAAGAGCATCTGCAACCCTGTTCTCTTTCCCTTTAATGTACTTCATCTCAAAGTCAAACTCACTAATTGTGGAAAACCTTGTAGCTTTCTTGGAATTCATATTTGGTTGGTCAAATAGATATCTCAATCCACTGTGATCACTCGTCAAGATGAATCACCTACCAAGAAGATAGTGACTCCACATATTCAAAGCATGGATGATCACTGCCAACTCAAGATCATATGTAACATAATTCTACTCATGCTCATTCATTTTCCTTGATTCCTAGTACACTACCTATTCTTCCCGCATTAGGATTCCACCAAGTCCTCTCTAGAAATCATATTTACAACCCACAAACTCTTTTCCCGGATCTACAATTTTTAGAACTGAAGCATTTGTCAACATCTGCTTCAATTGCTCGAAACTAGATGAACATTCTTTTATCCATTGAAATTTCTTACCTTTCCTTTGTAACGATGTAATAGTATAAGAAATATGTGAGAAGTTCTTGATGAACCTCTTGTAATAACCTTCTAACCTCATGAATTATCTAACCTCATTCACACTCCTAGGAGCTTACCATTCCATGATAAATTTTATCTTTCTCGGGTCCACTACTATGCCTTTCTTGGAGACAACATGACCCAAGTAATGCACCTTTGTCTGAAATAAAATACATTTACTAATCTTGACATACAACTTATGCTCTTTTAGCAATCTCAATACTACTACTAAGTGTTCGACATGCTCTTCCTCATTCTTAGAATATATAAATATACCATCAATGAATACAATAAAAAACTTGTCCAAATAAGGACACAATACACTATTCATCAAACACATAAAATTAGCTGTAGCATTAGTCAAACTGAAAGGAACTATAACAAACTCATAATTCCCTTAACTGGTCTGAAAAGAAGTATTTAAATTTCATCCTCTTTGATGCGTACCTAATGGTATCCTGATCTCAGATCAATCTTTGAGAACATTGATGCTGCCTCCAAATGATCAAACAAGTTATCGATCCTCGAAAAAATATATCTGTTATTGATCATTACCTTGTTCAAATTCATGTAATCAATGCACAACTTGAGAGTACCATCCTTCTTCTTCACAAACAACATTGGTGCACCATAAGGTGACACACTTGGCCTAATGTATCCTTTATTAAGAATTTCCTTTAACTTCAACTTCAATTCCAATAACTCTGGTGTTATCATCCTGTAAGGTTACTTTGATGTTAGTGTTTCCCCTTGTACCAAATCAATAGAAAAGTCCAATTCCATGTGAGGTGGTAACTCTAGAATCTCTACAGGAAATACATCCTAAAACTGTTGTAGAACTTGATACCTATTCAAAACTTTTGCATCCTCAACATACTTACCTTTATCATTGGAAATATGCACCTCAAATAACACAGACACTTTCCTATGACTATGATTTTCCTACATACCTGTAACCATTCTAACTGATGTTTCCTTCTTCTTACCATGAAAGACCCTCTGTTCTCCATTTTCATCCAAGTTCTCAATAGCCTTCTCATAACAATCCACCTTAATCTTGTGAAGATACATCCAGTTCATACCCAAGAACATACTGTACGAAACCAACAACATAATTTACAATCCCAACATAAGTACATTCATATGTGTTGATGTAGGCATACCATTCAGTTCAAATGAACAAGCCCTTACCCAATGATGAACTCTATTCTTTGTACCTGTATCCAACTACACTATCCAATATTGTACATGTACTTATTTAGTCAAACCACACTTATCCACTAGGTCGGGATTAACATAACTATAATTACAACCAAGTTCAATCGAAATAGAAACAAATTGATCACGAAGCTTACCGTTCATCTTGATAATATATTCCCGGTGATCAACCTTCCTATTATCCAATGCTACATATATCTGTGGAATACTCTGTCCTACATCCCAACTATTTTTTCCTCCTGAGTACTATAGATATGTGGTCTGGTGTCTTGATGTTGTGGATAATTTCTCCTGCAATAATCCTTGACACAATTCCAACACCATAAAGGCATCCTGCCATCACCCTTGTTATGTTCCTTAGAATGAAATCATTGTACTTTATTAGATGCATTGAAATTTTTAGGTGGTGCTACATTCTCCTCATTACCTGTGTCCTGAGGTTTTGTTCACTTCTTATCCTATTTTCCTTTCTTTGTCTCAATAACTTTCCAATCTTGCTTAGTCCCAGTCCTACACTTAAATTGCTCATAACAATGCTTCATATTTTTTATGGCTTCCTCCAGCAATATAGGCTCATAAAAATCAATCTTGTCCTTGAATGCTACCGAAAACCCACTGATGAATCTTTGAATCTCCCCTTTCTCCTCCTTTAGATAAGGCACAAACCTTAATAACACCAAGAATCTTCTAGTGTACTCCTCATCGGTCATGGATCCCATATTAAGCTCATAGAATTATTTTTCTGTGTCATCATAGTATCTCTCTAACGGATAATTCTTCCTAAAAAGTCTCTTGAACTCACTCCAAGTCAACTCCTCTTCATGAATACATACGACATTCTTTACATCTTCCCACCAAATGCCTGCTTTGACTTTAAGACTGAACGTAGCTATTTTTGCCTTCATGTTATTTGAGTAATAATGAAATATGAAGAACTTAGTCATCCAAGGAAACCACGCTTCTGCATATTGTAACTTCTTCATTTCTCCATCAAATGTAGGTGGCTTTGATCTCTTGAACTCATCTGGTAAATATTCGTTGTCACTCCTCCTATAAGGTGTTGAAGTCCAACAAGAAATTGCAGCACACACTAGTGTGGGACCAATAGGTCCTAGTGATACAGTAGTGTGAAGGAAAAATTAATTAATTAATTTGGTGCAGTGTTTAATTTAATATTCCCTTAATTAAATTTGACAATAAAATGAATCTTTTCTCATGATCACTTGTAAAAGTTAACTGAGTGTGATAAACTCAATTAGCTCATGTATTTCAAGTTGAGGATGGTTGGTGAGGCATGCATAGTAATTCTATTAGTTATGGAGTTCAAATTGCAGTTGGTGCATTAGTTTAATGCATGAGTAATCAGTTAACTCAGTTAGGTGAGTTAGAGTCAGTTGAACTAGTTGTAACTGTTTGTTGCACTGGTGAGAGATCAAGTGAATTAAATATTATTTAATTCACAATCAGTGATCTGCCATGCAACTGATGATTTAATATTAATAGCTGTATGCATGTCAGTTCTAGTGGAGACCAAGTTGAGAGAAAGGTTAAAGGGATGTTAACTATCAGTTGTGTGATTAGTAGGTTGCATGCATGCAACCATACATCCATTAGAGTGCCCATGATACTTGCGCAGTTTTGGAAGGCCAAAATGCCTAAAGAATAGGAATTTTATTCATCAGGAATTTCACAAGAAAGGGAGACTGTTTAGAGGCTGAGAAGAGTGTAGGAGACTCTTGTGAGAAGAGTGCATTGTAATTGTTTCATGATTACATGGTTAATATACAATAGAATATAGAGGGGTTTTGAGAAGCAATTTTTCCCCGGGAAATTATCTATGTTGTGGTTTGATTTGATTATTTCTTTGCTTCATGTGATTGGTGATTGTGTTTAATTTCAGAAATTTATTTGTAGAAGGATTCATTATCTAGTTTTAGTAAATTGTTAGATCAGATTGAATCCATTGATATACATATGTTTGTATAATTTATACATGGTATCAAAGCACATGAAATCACTATAGTGGAGGAGAAGCTAAGTTTGTGACTGAATAGAATTCGAATTTGCGAAAGGTCTTCTTGGTGCGACAGGCGATTTAAGATTGAAATGGCTTTCAATGGCTTGAGATTGGAGAATGTACTTGTTGAGATTTCTTTTAAATTATTTTTGGATAAAATCTCATGAATGTGACAACAATAGGATTTGTTGCTAAATTGACTCCTTGTAATCCTGACGTGGAGTTATTGCATCCTATATTTGTTGTGAGTGAATTTATGATTCTGTTTCTACTCCTAGCTATAAAAGGTAAGCCCGTAGAGGCAAATGTGCATGAGGAATGTGAGGTGAGTGGAAGAGATGTGTAGATGCAAAACTCTGCTATTGTAATTCTCCTTTTTCTGAATGAGATTGTCGATGCCCTATTTGGTGGATGTAGCCCAGATTGGTTGGGTGAACCTCGTTAAAATATTCTGTGTCTTCATGTTTTTTGAATGCTGTGTGTATTTGGTTGTTTTTAGTTTCCGTTGTATTTTGCTCCAAAAACACTCGAGGGAAGAAAAAACTATATTGCATGGAAAGAAAAGATGGAGGAAATACTGTAAGAAAATGGGTTGAAAGAATTCATTGACAATGATGTTCCCAAACCCACTGTAGTAGATGGTGCAAATATTGATGCTTGGCAAAAGAAGGTTGCAAAGACGAGGAGGATCTTATTGGAAGGAGTATGAGACCAAATTTTCTCAAGTCTCCATGGAAAAGAAACACCATATGCAATGTGGAAAGCTTTGAAAAATATATTTCAGAGCTGCAGTGATCATAGAAAATTGGCACTGAAGGATAAACTCAGGAAAATCAAAATGGAGAAAGGCGACACCATGTCGAAATATTTAACAAAGTTTTTCCAATGTCAGGATTAGCTTGGGAGCGTCAGAATTACTGTTGTGGATGATGACATGGTGAGCCTAGCTCTTCTAGGACTTCCCAAGAGTTGGCATAGTTACCAAGACTCTATCAATGGAATGGAAAAGTTGCGAGATTGGGAAGGACTTTGGTCGGATTTGGTGCAAGAAGAATTCAGGCGGAATACCAGGGATGGATCTTCATCTAAGAATGATGAAGAAGAAGATTGTGATTTTTCTTTTAGGGTGAATAAGGGGAAAGGAAATAAATTATATTCCAAATATGAGTTCTGTAAAGATGGCAAGAAGTGCAACATGTCCAGAGTGAAGTGTTTTCACTATCACGAGCATGGATATTATGCATTAACTTTCCACAAAAGAAGAAGAACAAGAAGGCTTTAGGATTTGCAGCTGGTGAGGCTTTGGCCTCACAATTTGAGCTTGAATTATCACTCATTGCATGCATGGTTTCAAGTGCAATGGGATCGGTGTGGTACTTGGATAGTGGTTCATCCTTTCACATGATGGGAGACAAATAACTTTTCAGTAACTTGGAGGAGAGGGACCTCCAGATGCATATCGAAATGGGTGATTATGGGTGGTACAATACTCTCGATATTAGTACAGTTACCTTCTAGAGACAGTCAGGTAAACCCTTTCAATTAAAATATGTAATGCATGTACCAGGCTTGAAGAAAAAATTAGTCCTAGTCGCAATTTTGAGGATAGAGGCGATGATGTTGTTTTCAGTGAGGGAAAATATTTCCTGTGACATAAAACAACAGGACAAGCTATGAATATTGGGATTTGTGTGAATAATGTCTAGAAAATTGATGTAGATGACTACGAACATTGATGGGTAAGGCGGACAAAGTGGTGAGATGGGATGAGGGTGAGTTATGGCATAGGAGATTGGGCCATCTTCACCAAGGTGCCTTGAAGATCATGCAACATATTTCTATGGGTCTTCCCAAGGGTACTCTTGCGTAGTCAAACACATGCAAGGGATGTACTATGGGGAAGTATGCAAAGGCCACTTTTCACAAGAAGGAGAACTGAGCTTCGAAAATCCTCGAGAGAGTTCACTTAGACGTTTGTGGGCCATTCTCTACTGCTTCGACAACAAATCATAAGTATTATGTGATATTTGTTGATGAATTTTCTCTAAAGTGCTAGATCTACTTCATGTAGAAGAAATATTAGACGTTCTCAAAATTTCTTGCGTTCAAAGCACTGGTGGATAAAGACACGGGGAAGCATGTGAAGGCTCTTAGGAGTGAAAATGGTGGTGAGTACATCTCCAATGAATTCAAGAACTCCTAAAACAAAGAAACAATTCAGAGAGCTTATTGCACCTCATAACCCACAATAGAATGGGGTTGCAGAAAGGAAGAATAGAACAATTGTGGATGCAACGCGAGCAATGTTGCATGATCAGGGCCTACCATTGCATCTGTGGGTGGAGGCATGCAACACAAAGGTATTTGTGCAAAACCATTTTCCTCATTGGATACTTGGAATGAGTACACCAAAAGAGGCTTTTACTCATAAGAAACCTGATGTTTCACATTTTAAGATTTTTGGCTCATATGTTTATCTGCATGTGACAAAAGACACCAGGGAGAAGCTGAAACCAACAACTGAGATTGGGATATTTTTGGGGTACACTGAAACTCCCCACAATTATCAGGTGTATTTTTCAAATAATAGAATGAATTTTTTGTGACGGGATATAAGATTTGATGAGGAGAAAGCCATACAATTGTCCCTTGAGAGGGAGCTAGATTTGCATGCAGAGGAGGATTTATTGGTTCCAAAGAATGAACCTCAAGATGTGGATTAGCCACATGCAGAGGATCATGAGGTGGAAGAAAACACTCATGCCAATCCATCCACTGGAAATGGTAGAAGGCACACCATGGAAACTGATAGATTGAGACTTGATGCAACAGAGAATGTAGGAGATGCCCCTACTTCACTACGCAGATAGAGACAGTCTCCAGACATGTTTACTAGATAAATGGATCTTATGAGCAAGTGTATTGTGATAGAACCATCTTCCTTTTAGGAAGTAGTGCAACAACCAATTTGGGTTGATGCTATGGTAGATGAGTATGAATCCATCATCAAGAACAATGCATGGGAGGTTATCCCAAGACCGATCAGAAAATAAGTGGTTGGATCTAGATGGATCTATAAGGTGAAGAAAGTAGTGGATGGGAGTGTGGAGAAGTACAAGGCTAGATTTGTGGCCCAGGGATTCTCACAAGTTGAGGGGATCGACTATGAAGATACTTTCGCACCAGTCATGAGGTACTCTTCCATTAGATCTATCCTTGCACTCTCAATGTAGATGGGGTGGCACATTCATCAGATGGATGTGAAAACTATGTTTCTCAATGGATTTATTGAGGAATAAGTGTACATATAGCAGCTAAAAGGTTTCAAGATATTTGACAGTAAGTCACATGTGTGTCGACTAAAGAGGGAACTATATGGGTTGAAGCAAGCACCTCGTGCTTGGTACACTCAGATTAACAACTATTTCACCAGGTTGGGCTTCATCAAAAGTGAAGTGGATGCAAACTTGTACTAGATTCTGGTTGATGGTAAGCTCTTGATTATCTTAATTTATGTTGATCATCTAATTTTGACAGGTGATGAGAAGTTGATAACTTCATGCAAGGAGGATCTTGCAAGGGAGTTTGAAATGAAGGACATACGACTCCTTCACTATTTCCTTGGTTTGGAAATATGGCAGCGGGAAGGTGAACTTTTTGTTTCTCAAGGAAAGTATGCCAAAGAGACACTAGGTAAGTTTCACATGGAGAGATGTAAACCCATGGACACTCCTCTTCTAGGAAATTGGATGAAAGAGGATACTACTTCAGAAGAAGTAGTGGATGCTATTGTCTACACGTAGCTAGTGGGTTCACTGATGTACTTGGTGAACACCAAACTAAACATTTGCTACGCAGTTAACCAGCTGAGTCAAGCTATGGTTAAGCCAACCAAGCTCTTTTGGAAGGCGGGGAAGCATGTCTTAAGATATCTTAGGGGCACTACATAATATGGATTATGGTACATACAGATAGAGGGAGTGAATATTCAAGGCTTCACGGATGCATATTGGGCAGGCAGTCCATCAGACAGAAAGAGCACATCAGGAGGTATCTTTAGTATAGGATCGATAACAGTTTCTTGGTACAACAAGAAGCAGCGATTTTTGGCACTCAGCTTAGCCAAGGCAGAGTACATGGTAGCAATTCAAGCTGCATGTGAGGCCATCTAGATGAGAAAGATCCTGGTTGGTTTGTTTGGCTCTCAGATGGATCCAAATGTGATACATTGTGATAACCAGAGTTGCATTAAACTCTTGGTTAATCCGATATTCCATGATAGGTCCAAGCACATAAAAATTCAATACCAACATCTCAGAGATTGCATTCATAGGGGCATTATGTTACTTCAGTACAATCCCACGGAGGGTCGGGGTGCAGATATTCTGACGAAGGCACTCACCAGGAGATAATTCGAATACCATAGATGCAGGATCGAGGTGGAAAATAATCCCTTTCTTGTTGAGAGGGAGTGTTGAAGTCCAACAAGAAATTGCAGCACACGCACTAGTGTGAGACCATAGGTCCTAGCGATACGTTAGTGTGAAGGCCAAATTAATTACATCATTTGGTGCAGTGTCTAATTTAATTTTCCCTTAATTAAATTGGACAATAAAATGAAATCTTATCTCATTATCACTCGTAACAATTAAATGAGTGTGATAAACTCAATTAGCTCATGTATTTCGAGTTGAGGGTGGTTAGTGAGGCATTCAGAGCAATTATATTAGTTATGGATTTCGAATTGAAATTGGTGCATTAGTTTAATGCATTAGTAATCAGTTAACTTAGTTAGGTGAGTTAGAGTCGATTGAACTAGTTGTAACTATTTGTTGCACTAGTGAGAGCTCAAGTGAATTAAATATTATTTAATTCATAATTAGTGATCTGCCATGCAACTGATGATTTAATATTAATAGCTGTATGCATGTCAGTTCCAGTGGATACCAAGTTGAGAGAAAGGTTAAAGGGATGTTAACTATCAGTTGTATGATTAGTAGGTTGCCTGCATGCAACCATACATCCATTGGAGTGCCCATGATCCTTGTGCAGTTTTGGAAGGCAAAAATTCCTAAATAATAGGGATTGCATTCATCAGGAATTTTGGAAGCAAGGTAGGCTATTTAGAGGTTGAGAATTGGCTAAGTGTTCGCCAATTTTGTCCAGGACAGTGTGAGATAGTTGTCATAGTGCAGGAGACTCTTTTGAGAAGAGTTCATTATAATTGTTTCACGATTCCATGGTTAATATACAATATAATATAGAGGGGTTTTGAGCAGCAAGCTTTCCCCGTGAAATTATCTATGTTGTGTTCTTATTTGATTCTTTCTTTGCTTCATGTGATTGGTGATTGTGTTTAATTTCTGTAATTGATTTGTAGAAGGATTCAATATCTAGCTTTAGTACATTTTTAGATCGGATTGAATCCATTGATATAAATATGTTTGTATAATTTATACATAAGGATGATAACAATGATGACCATGGTACTTGTTTGAACCAGAACTAGAGTAAAGCCCATTTCCATTACCTCATCTATTAGGTGTATCCAAGAACCTATCATCTCTGACGGTATCATCTCTATCCGACCTATGGACACCATGATACCTACTTCCATATCCTCCATTAGTTTTGTCCTCTTTTCCATCAATGATCCTAAGTGGTCCCTCTCTCTGTAAATTTGTCAAAATCTAAAGGATGACTACATTAAACTCTGCTTGTTTCTCCTGTGCCCTGGCAAGTCTCTCTTGGGACTGAATGATCTTTTCATTATCTGCTTTACAACTCCTTATTTTTTCCTTCATTATCAGGAGAGTACCCATCACCATGCTACTCATCTAATCTATAGGGATAATCTCATGAACTATAATCCACCATTCTTCTAGTCATCTTTGATCTTATTATTCCTTCAATTTTATTGTGTCAGCTAAACCAAAACACAAAAATAACCAACATACCTCAGTATAGTTCAGGGTAGGATACCTCATGTTCAATATCAACAATATTATAAAAGTGCATGTATAAACATAATAATAACAGTATATAGAAATCATCTCAATCATAATCCAAGTTACCATGCATGATGTCACAACTATAACACCAACTAGACATGATGCATGAACAACAACATATAGACACTGATATGCATAACCAATGCATATTCAACTGACATGCATTCATGAAAAACTCATCCTAACAACAACATCATCAACTTATACATGACAACATAAATATAGCAATGACTACCACCATGCATACATAACCAACACATAGCCCACAAGCATAATGAACACATATGCAACCAACATGTATGCATGACAAACACATTCCGCCCATCCAGTACAAGGGTAGAACCATGATATGATACCACTCTGTAACACCCTCCTCCCAGAATTACCCAAACTAACATGTCCACTGGGATAAATATGTGACAAATATTTACTATTATATGATTCAACTCCTCAAGTATAGTTAAGGAAGTGGAATCGACAAACCAAAACAAAAATGACCTTCTTGAGGAGCTACACATCCCCAAGGGTCTAACCAACCACACTAGGTGCCCAAACCTTGAGTTAACTTTCTTTTTAACTGAAATAGACCCCCAATTTCTCCCATAACAAGCCCTCCATGTGATTGTATCCCTCTAGTCACTCCCTTAACAAGGGCATCCATGTGACTGCAATATTTTTTAGGAAGTTCTGTGCCAATGACCTTGAATTCCGAGCCACTTGGACTTAGGATTTTGTCTAGAACTTGATGAAATTCTTTAAAATGATAAATAACCATAAGATAATGCCTCTAATGCAAAACTTGAATAAGGACCTGACCTAAATAGTCCTAACCATGAAATGTTTGTTATCAAAAACATCATGAACATGTGATGTATAGGTCATAATAACACATATGAACATAGGAACTTCATACTTATTTGAGATTCATAAAGAAGGTTTGATTCTCTCTCATAATAGTTTTAAAATCATCTATTAGGTCTTACATTCATTAACCATTCATTTACTAATCAAAACAGGATGAGAGCCATAAATAAAATCTTTCATAAGCCATTCTTATAATAAACATACAACTGACAGAACAAAAATGGTATAACGATCGGTAAGGACACATAATAACAAGTAAATTTACACATAATACATATGAGTAAAAGAGATATTATTATCACATGAAAATTCAACCAAGTTAGTGACTTCATGTACCACCCGACCATATATTGGGCTGAACCAAATCTCTCTTTCGGCCAATCACCCCCATGTGATATTCCAAGCATGATTGTGGAATCTCATGGAATAAACCAAACATAAGGATTCCAGAGGCCAAACCACCTCAACCCTCAACTAATGATTCCACCTCATGGTTGGAAATCACTAACCATCACCAAACCAGTCTCTATCCAAGATGTCTAGGGCTCCAAAGAATTTTTTCCAACCCTACTTCTACGATTAGTAACTCAACCCACTAAGGGCTCCATATCATTTTTCCAACCAAGGCTTCCAGGACAAGTAACTTAACCCAAGATATTATAGGTATTCCAGAGCATTTTTCCAAGCAAGGCTCCAAGAACTAGTAACTCAACCCACAACCATATGGAACATGAGCACTAATCAGAAAACAAAAGGTAAAAATCACAACACCCTGGCTATCTAGGAAATGTCAAGGCTAGGAAAAACCACTGTCAATACAGGAAATCCTCCATGAAAATGAAAACTCAACCAAGAAACCACATTCATATTCCATGCATTTCAAGAATAGCAAGGAAATTATACATGCAAATTGATACCTACGAGAAACAAATGTTGAAGTTGCTAACCCCACTATCCTCTTGTGCTTTCTTTCTTTCAATTTTCCTTCTTGCTCCAAATCGAAATTAAGCCACACTCCTCCAAGAGTGCTCCAAGAAAACTCTAAGTGTACAAGAGTATGAGAAAGAGAGAATAAAATGAGAGTGCCAAAGAATAAACTAACAAACGTTGTGTGGTTATCCTTAGAAGCCTTTTTATTAACAAGGCCTCTATTTTCTTCATTTTCCATTATTTTTCCTTCAATTTACACCTCACATGAAACATGTGACCTTTATCCTTCCTTTTCTCCTAATTTCCTTTATTTTCATAAATAAAATGTCAATTAATTCCACTTTAGCTTTTTTAATTTCCCTAGCCAATAATTAATTACAAGTGATCCTCATCACTATGTTTTTCCCCAACATTCAACTTGGAATACATGTCCCATGACCTTGGTTGTTATTTTTCCTTTATAAACTTTATTACATCAATTTTTGACCCAGGGTTGTTATAGTGTCCCAGGTGGCATAAAATTGTGTCCTGGTGGTGATATTCTGGAACTTACTTACCTTCTAGGAGCATCTCGTATGTGGTGTTGAATTTTAGATCACTCTTTTAAAGATGCATCCATCCTAAAGTCTCATACCTAGAAGATTCAAGAAAAATGGTCAGTGTTGTTACACTAAAAATTGTCCCCTTGACATTTTTCTGACTGTATGAGCTCATTAACACTCATACATACCTCCTTTGCAAGTCTTACAACCTTTACTCCTCATGTCAAGCCCTGAAACAAGAAGAAAAACCCTAAAAACCTCTGAAAGAATGGGTACGCATGTAACATGAAGCTTGTCTGCGTTCCTGCTTGGGGTACGTAGGTAATGCATGGCTTACCTGCATTTTATAACACAGTTTTCCTTAAGAATGCCTGCGTACCCTCCTCAAACTCAAAAAGGTGAGAAAGTAAAGTTAAAAAGTTGGTTTGAGGTCAATTCTAGAAGGTTCTAGATGAGAATTTTTGGGGATGAGTACGCTTTGATAAGGTGCATGTATCCCTCACCTTAAGGAACTAATCCCTTGATGTGAGGAGTCTATCCCTTTGAAGGAGGATTATATCCCTAAAAAGGTGGAATCCTAACCTCCTCATCTGCTCTATAAAAGGAGGCATTGGGTAGCCTTAAAGGGTTAAGCTTTTGGAGATTGAGAATTGGAGTTCAAGCTTTATGTGTGATTGAGCTGAAGTGCTGTTGAGATTTAGACTTCTTTCTGCTGAGCTTTTGAGAGGAAAGATCACATACCTCTTTGTGCTCCTGGAGGAAGAGTGCAATACTTATCAAAGTAGAGGAGATTCTTGCTTCGGACCCCGGGAAGGCCTTTCAAACATCAAGGCTAAGGTTGTAAGGTTCTTCTGTTATTTTAAGATTAATACAATCAAGTTTTGTTTTTCTCAATAAATTGTCGTTCGATTGTTTATTTCAATAAGCTGTTGTTTGATTGTTTATTTCATAGATTCCTTGATCACTATGATAGGTATGTTTTGTGATTATTTTTTATACAGGTGCTATTTAATATTTGCTTGTTTGTGATTTCAGGTCGACGAAATACGACAATTTCTTGCGACAAAAGATCTCTTGTTGCGACGGAAGGATTTTGGTGTGACAGAAGCACTACGACCGCAAATAACCATTTGGATCTAAGGTAGGATCGACACCTTTATAACATTTATTTTTAAAACGAATATATTTAAAGGAAGACAAACTTAGTTTTTCATTTGTTGCTAGATTGTCTTTTGACACTAGGGAGATCGGTCTTTTCTGCAAGAACGATTTATCCGGCCAACAAATTGGCGACCATACTCGGGAAAGAACTTGTTGTTTTTGGTTCTCTTTTATTTTGATTTGAGAAAAAGTTTTTCCTATTTTTGATTGATGGATATCTGCCTGGGTAGCTTAGGTTTTCCTTTTTTTTGAAAATTTTGAAATCTTTTACGTTTTTCTTGAACTTTTCTGGAGACCGCACTTTGTTCTTTTGCACAGTGCGGGCAGTTTCGCATTTTCCTTAAGTAAACAGTGCAGGACTGCACCTGTTACTTATGGACGCCTACGGACCCTGTTAAATTTTGGAAAAAACTCTAGATTTATTTTTTCCAGTTTAGTTTAGATTTGATTTAGGATTCTTAGCATCTACCCAGATCTATATTTTTCTGTCAAAAATCTCTTGTTTCTGAATTTCTTTCGGCAATTCTTCATCTCCTCAATCTCCATTAAGTTAATTGGGTGTTTTGAGTCTCTTTTTTGGGAAATTCTTAATTTGATTTCCTTTGGTCATTACTTGGAGGTTTGTCTCAATCTTTTCACAATTTTGCATATTTTTGCTTTGTTTTTGCAAAAAAAATTGCCCCCTCATTCGCCGGGAGGGGGGGGGGGGCTAAATTATGTATGAGTGTTAATCGCCTTTGAGTGTTTTTTTGATCTTTGGAACTCTCACCCGATTTTCTTGACTTGCACTTGGTTGGTTCTTAGATTACATTAGAATAATCTTGTGTTTGAGAATTCTCTTGCATAGATCACATTTGCATAATTAGAATTCTCATTTTCAGAATATGAATGAAAAATGTGCATAGATTACGTTTGCATACTTTTCATGTGAATTGTGCATAGATTACAATTGCATAGTTTACATTCTGAAAAATCAATCATTGATTTAGATCAGTTTTCTTTGATTTGAATCTAGATGTTTTTATGCTTATTTTAAAAACACAAAAAGAAAATTTGTTTTGGGATTGATTTGCATTAGTTTTTCTTGATGAAATTAGTGCATTAGAGAATTTGTTATATTTTCTCTTAGTGATCAATTTTTTGCATTGTTGGAAGTGATGGAAACTCTCTCCTTACTTTAGTTAGGATTCATCGAATTGAAAATATTACATTATCATATTCGATTGCATTCAGTTTTGGTTCGGGTCATAACACCATTGGTTTCGTATCCATTTACCCTTTTGAGTAATAACAACCTAAATAACACAACGCTTAATTAAAATTCATCTAGTAATTTTTACATTTTTAGGGCTCTTTCCACCAATCTAGCTCAGGATTAGTGCTTTGGAATAGGTTGTAGTTAACTTTCCAAAGCAACTAAAACAAACAAGTAGATAAATCTTGCGATAGGAAATAAATCCAATTGTAATTGGTACAATCTGGGAAGCTTCTCTTAAAGAAGTCAATCACGAGATCATGTCCGAACCTTTGAAACAATCAATTATGTTTCATTGGGGAAGATAGAAGATTTTGCGCGCATTACAAATGGTAAACCTCGGATTAACCATTGTCGAGGAGCCTGGGGTCACTTGTCGGTAAACCTCGGATTAACCATGTCGAGGAACCTTCAAGGGGATTGAGCTTTGTTACTCTGCCCTTGCGCGTGGGATCGGATCATAGACTGTTCCCCCAGTTATATTTGTTATTGTTGGTAACCTTAGTGTCCATTATCTTAAGATTATTTCCTAAGGTGACGGTGAAGGAAAGATCTCACTGTACCTGGAGCAGACGTCGACTAGACTCACTTGGACTCTCTGGGGGGTTCTCTTCACACGAGATGGGTTTGTGAAGAAACTTGTGCCAGTCTGTTTCATTAAGCAAGTTGTTGGGGTAACTGTTCCAACCGCCCTTTCTGTATTAAATTCTACGATGTTGGATTTCATCACCAACTAGTGTTTTAGTACGGGAAGTTACTGTTTGTGTGTGGTTTGACTCCTAGATTTGATAGCGCGTGTTAATTTGTTTGTTTTTACTTTTAGAGACCATAGGTGTGAATTGTGAATTTTAATTGTTAGGTGTGAATTGTGAAGTGTTAATTTTAGTTTTAAATTGTTAATAAAATTCACTGAAGTTGAATATAATGGCAACTGTTCCAGAATTTACCAACCAAAGAACCACTCTTAACGATAATCCTAGTACTTTTCCTTTCTTTGGAAATGTTGGTCCTCCTTATATGGCTACTTTTTCATTACCTGGATTTACAATAGGTTTACCGATATGGTTATTTTCAACTTCGTTGGCCCAGAATACTCCAATTGTTCCACCTCAACCGGATGCTTCACTTCAACAGAGTTCACCATCTCAACATCACCAACCTTCTGTTGACCCTTTGCCTTCTTCGCCTAATATTTCTTCCTCCATTTCTTCCTCTTCACTTGGTAAGAGCCTTGACACTAGTAACCAGGTGGCTAAGAAGAAGAAGAAAGCGAAGAAGAAGAAGAAGCAAGATAAGAAAGAAGTCAACCAACCAACCATGGTTGTAAGTGTTAGTTGTGTTGAGGAAACCTCCAACATGCATCGTAAACCCAAATACCCTTGCAAGCTTTGTAAGGGTGAACACTTCCTTATCAATTGTCCTGGTATTCCAAAGGTCTTGGAAGTATGGTCAGAAAAATTTCATCAACTTTCTATTGATCCATCAACCAGTGATAGTCAGGTTCCTGGGGAAAAGGGTAAAGTTAGGTTTCCTTGTAAGTTCTACAAAGGGAGTCATCAAACTCACATTTTCCCTCACATGGATGAAGCCTCAAAATTATTGGAAAATCTTATTGTTCCACAGCAAGAATTTCCAACTGGTTACCGTAAAATTTCTCCCAACCTACCGTCAACTGACGGAGTGATTGATCTAGTTTCAAGTACAGTCGATCCCACTCTTCCATTGGAGAGTGAAACTCATATCACTCAGGTTGATGATCCATTAGTTGATCAAGTGGTCGATTCAATTTCCCATTCAGTCGATCCCATTCTCCCTGTAGAGAGTGAACTTCATACTGCTCAGGTTCTTCTTGTTACATCAGATTCTTCTACGCCGGGGGGAATTTCACTTGTTTCTACAGAACCCCCTCCAAGTACTGAGATATTTTACTTTGATTGGAATAGACTGACAGAACCTCATCTTCCTTCCTCCATCCCTTTCCAAATTATTGTGAAGTTGGGTGGTAGGGACATACATCGCACACATGTAGATGAAGGTGCTTCTATTAGTATTTTATCCTCAACTGCTTGGAAAGCTTTGGGTTCCCCTCAGATTTTGCCTATTAAGCAGAATCTGAAAGCATTTAACAGAACCATTAGTGAACCTTTAAGGATCCTTACTAATTTTTCTATTGCCTTGGAAGGTAAAACTATCTGTATTGATCTTATGGTAGTTCGAGGTCCCTTGGATTTCAATTTACTTCTTGGGCGAGACTATGTCTATGCAATGAAAGTTGTCATATCGACACTCTTTCACGTGATGTCTTTCCCTCACAATGGAAATATTGTGACTGTAGACCAGCCTTCGTTCCCTACGCTTGATTCGACTACCAATGATCCGACATCCCTGAATGTTCCTCATACGCAAGTGGTATCTACCCCGCCATGGGTTAATTATGTGGTAGCTAGTCCCATGTTTTCAATTACTGATGTAAGTGAACCTCTCACTGTTTTCTCGTCTTCCTTTGACTTAGATCCGGTAATTGACATGGAAAACTCTATGGGATTATTTGAACACGATGTTCTTATCCCTTTTGAGTCCCTTGACATGTATTCCTTCCAGAGAACTATTCTTCCTTCTGATGAAGACCTATTGGAAGCCATGATCAAGTTGTGTCCATTGACATGTGTTTCTTCTAGTTGGAAGCCATGATCAAGTGGGCCAGGATAGTTCTTGTTACTGTGTCAACCTCCTTAAAAAATGAATCAGTGAATGAGGAAAGTTCCTTTTACTGTGTCAACCTCGTTAAAAAATGAATCAGTCAGTGTGAGGATAGTTCCTTTTACTGTGTCAACCTCGTTAAAAAATGAATCAATGAGTCCGAGGATAGTTCCTTTTACTGTGTCAACCTCGTTAAAAAATGAATCAGTGCATCCAAGGAAAGTTCCTTTTACTGTGTCAACCTCGTTAAAAAATGAATCAGTAGTTTGAGGATAGTTTCTTTTCCTGAGTCAACCTCGTTAAAAAATGAATCAGTGTAGCTGAGGAAAGTTCCTTTTACTGTGTCAACCTCGTTAAAAAATGAATCAGTGAGTCCGAGGATAGTTCCTTTTACTATGTCAACCTTGTTAAAAAATGAATCAGTGCGTCTGAGGACAGTTCTTTTCCTGTGTCAACCTCGTTAAAAAATGAATCAGTGGGTCTGAGGATAGTTCTTGTTACTGAGTCAACCTCATTAAAAAATGAAATGAGGACAGTTATTTTCCTGTGTCAACCTCATTAAAAAATGAATCAGTGGGTCTGAGGATAGTTCCTGTTACTGAGTCGACCTCATTAAAACATGAATCAAGTATGAGGATAGTTATTTTCCTGTGTCAACCTCATTAAAAAATGAATCAGTAGGTTATATAGGTAGATTGTAGAAATTAGATACGAGGATAGTTCTTTTCCTGTGTCAACCTCGTTAAAAAATGAAACATTTAGGAGAGGAAAGTTCCTTTTACTGTGTCAACCTCGTTAAAAAATGAAACACGTTGCCATGAGCATAGTTCTTTTTCTGTGTCAAGCTTGTTAAAAAATGAAACAAATCCTCCCTTAATTGAGTCGAGTCTTTGACTAGATCTCATAAATGTTAAGTCATATATTTAGGTTAGTTTTTGCATAATTTTCTTACAGTTTTAGGTCGGGTCTTTCATATGATCTCGTAAATGAACCTTCATTCCATCCAGCTATTAATTAACAGCAGTGTATTTAGTTGAATGAAATGAAGCTGGGGGGGCATGCACTCTAGCAGTTACACTTAGGGGGCATCAAGCACAATTTTCTCTCTGTTTCAAGCTTTTGTAAAAATGAAACCTATCTTGAGTCAATTTCGGTTATTTTCAAGACTCGTTAAACTCATGAAAATCCCGAGATTATTTTTCTATCTTTCATTCTCGTAAAACATATGAAAATTCCAAGTTATTTCCGTATTTTCCTGCTCATAAATTAAATTGAAAGTCGGCTATATGAGTACATTTTTATCCCTTTTTCGAACTCGTTAAAATTTATGAAAAAGTGAAACCCTAGAGTCCTCTTTTAAGCCCTTTTCAGACTCTCTAAACATGAAAACTTTTCCGAGCACTTGATTATTCAAACTCATTAAAGTAAATGAATGATCATCCCTTCAGTATAAGTTTACCCCTTTTACGGACTGAAATGGACTATTTACGAAAAAGGTATACGTTGACTAATTATGGTCAATAGAGTTCTCTCCCGCATTATTTTATTCTTTTTAAGGCCTGAGAGACTAAATTTACGAAAAAGTACACCCATGGAGTTTTCTTAATTTTTTCTTCAGACTCCCTAAAATTGAAAAACACCGAGTTTTTCTTATACTGGACTCGTTAAAATTTAACAGTAAAGGACCTGTTTAATTTTCAACATGAACGAACCACTCCTTCTTAGGGTTCGAATATTAAACTAAGTTGGAATCATCCAAAGGATGAGCTTATAAACAAGAAAATGTTATCCTCCTCAAGCTTGTCAAAAATAAAGAGGTACTTGCCAGAAATGGTGGGGGAAAAGAGAGAAAAATGGACTTGTTTGTTGTATTTTGATTTTTCGAAAATCTAGTTAACCACTCTTGAACACGACACTTTCATTCACCTGGGTTGGGAAATCCTTTGCCTAACAGTTAATAAAACCACATTGAAAGTCTTCAGCCAGTTTCTGGGTATTAGCTTTCGGTCGATTGTCACCAAGACATCTGCAGTGTCGTTATGTGTTCAAGAGGACAGTTCAAATAAACCATTCATCTGCAAAATATCTGTCATCCATTTTTTACCATCCCTAAGTCAGTCCTTGCCGATATATTTTCAAAACTTGATCTATGATTTCGTGTTGTAGGCTTGCCTACAACAGATCGCTTTCTATCGACGACAACTCATTATCTAGGAAGTTGATCCAGAAATTGTCAGTACCTTGAAATATGCATGCCTCAATGGCAGGTTTCTCGCTTTCGATGACAGGTTACATCATTGACCTTCGATCGAACGATTCCGTGATGTGTTCGACTTTAGCTCATTCATTCACATTTCATGGATTGTACTGGGTACTTTGAGAGCCATTGACATTACTGATGGTTACTCTCACACTTGTTAACAGTTTACATCATTGACTGGTAATCAAGTGGTTTCTACCATGTTCGACTTCAACACATTTATTCACATGGATAGAATCGTACTAGTTCGAGATGCGGAAATCAAGACCCTGGATCTAGTTTCTACCATCCAGGCTATGATGAATTTTGTTATCATTGATACAGTAGACTATTCACAAACAAATGGCTTTGTCCATACTGTGTCTACACATGTCTATACTGTGATGTACTCAAAATCATTCCTGTATCAGAACAGTTTGAATTAGTTTCTAGTTAGTTTTGATCTGAGTATGAGAATGCCTACCTCAGTGATGATATGATTACATATATATATATTTTGCATTGAATGTTTTTTACAGGTTCTGACTGGGGTGTCCATAGGATGATCCTTGAAATGATAAATTACTTCACTCTTCATATATGACAGACTTCATCTTCATCTATTCCAGACTTCGCACTTTAGGGGGCAATCTGTTACACTAAAAATTTTCACCTTGACATTTTGCTAACTTTATGAGCTCATTAACACTCATACATACCTCCTTTGCAAGTCTTACAACCTTTACTCCTCATGTCAAGCCCTGAAACAAGAAGAAAAACCCTAAAAACCTCTGAAAGAATGGGTACGCATGTAACATGAAGCTTGTCTGCGTTCCTGCCTTGGGTACGCAAGTAATGCATGGCTTACCTACGTTTTAGAATGCGTTTTTCCTTAAGAATTCCTGTGTACCCTCCTCAAACTCAAAAAGGCAAGAAAGTAAAGTTAAAAAGTTGGTTTGAGGTCAATTCTAGAAGGTTCTAGATGAGAATTTTTGGGGATGAGTACTCTTTGATAAGGTGCATGTATCCCTCACCTTAAGGAACTAATCCCTTGATGTGAGGAGTCTATCCCTTTGAAGGAGGATTCTATCCCTACAAAGGTGGAATCCTAACCTCCTCATCTGCTCTATAAAAGGAGGCATTGGGTAGCCTTAAAGGGTTAAGCTTTTGGAGATTGAGAATTGGAGTTCAAGCTTTATGTGTGATTGAGCTGAAATGCTGTTGAGATTTAGACTTATTTCTGCTGAGCTTTTGAGAGGAAAGATCACATACCTCTTTGTGCTCCTAGAGGAAGAGTGCAAGACTTATCAAAGTAGAGGATATTCCTACTTCATACCCTAGGAAGGCCTTTCGAACATCAAGGCTAAGGTTGTAGGGTTCTTCTGTTATTTTAAGATTAATACAATCAAGTTTTGTTTTTCTCAATAAATTGTCGTTCGATTGTTTATTTCAATAAGCTGTCGTTTGATCATTTATTTCATAGATTCCTTGATCACTATGATAGGTATGTTGTATGATTATTTGTTATACAGGTGCTATTGATATTTTCTTGTTTTTGATTGCGAAGTCGATGAAATACGACACGTTCTTGCGACAAAAGATCTCTTGTTGCGACGGAAGGATTTTGGTGCGATGAAGCAAATATCTTAACGGAAATAAGCATTTGAAACTAAGGTAGTATCGACACCTTTATAACATTTATTAAAACAAATATATTTAGAGAAGACAAACTTAGTTGTTCGTTTGTTGCTAGATTGTCTTTTGACAGGGAGATCGGTCCTTCCCGTCCGCAAGAACAATTTATTCGACGAAGCAAGTTAGAACAGGGTGTTCCGGTTGAGGAATTCCGTATGAAATTATTGGTGTTTCCCATATTGTACTTAAATTTTCAAATGGAACTATTCCAGATATGTGGACCATTTTCGATGGCTATCATTTTGTAACTTTCCTTCTGTATGTATGAATTGCAGCGGTTGGTGGTTTGTGTGGATGATTGTTTCCTTCCCCAAAATGTAATGCTTCCATTGTCGACAGGCTTGCACAATGGAATACATTTCTTTGTCATAGGTGGGATACTTGCGAACTGTCTCAGACAATGTCTCACTGTGATATGCCACTGGATGTCCCTGTTGAGTAAGAACTGCCCCAATAGCATAGTCAAAGGCATCTATCTCGATCTCAAACGGCTGCTGCAAGTCTGGTAAGGTGAGCACTGGGGCAGAACAGAGGCGATTTTTCAATTCTTTGAACGCCTTCTGTTGAGGTTCCGACCAAAAGAATTTTGCTCTCGCTCCTCCTTTGGTGACTTGACTCAAGGGCCAAGTGATATGAGAGAATCCCAACACGAATTTGTGGTAGAAATTAGCAAGACCCAGAAAGCTGCGAAGCTCTGTTGTATTGGTCGGGGCTGGCCAATCCTGAATGACTTGTATCTTGGTTGGGTCCACATGAAAACCCTGATCATCAATGATATACCTTAGATATTGAACCTGGGTCATACCAAGAGTACATTTCTCCAAATTGGCACATAATTTTTATTGTCATCTGGTTTTTAGGACCTGGAATATTATGTATGCGTTCATCCCAACTCTGGATGAATATCAGGATGTCATCCAAATTACACAATATGTCATCGATGGGGATTTTCCATCCCTATGCCCATATGTTCAATTTCACTCTTTTGGGCATAGGGATATCTGTAAGGCCTGATGTTTGGAGGAACACTTCTTGGAATAAAATTAATAGCATGATCATGGTCATGATCACGAATAGGCGAGAGTCCTTTGGGAGCATTAAAAACCTTGGAATGATTGTCCAAGACTTTCAGGAGATCTGGAGAAATAGATGATTTTGATGTTGGAACTTCTAGTGAGCATAATTGTGCAATTATGCCCCGTTGTTCTTTCTTTAAAATCTTTGTCATGACATTAGAGCTTATTATCTTTCTTGGCTTCCCTGTGATACCCTGTAATTCGATTTCCTTTCCTTCCGAAAAAAATTTCAAGAAAATTTCTTGAAAATTAAAAGCTACCGTCCCTAAAGATTGTAACCATTGGATTCCCTGAAGTCTGATATAGAAGCACCTCCCATAGGAATGGAAATAATTGGAATATTCAATACATATTCCCCCATGGTTAGCTTGATATTATGGCATTTTCTAGAGAAATTTATAGTTCCTCCATTTGCAACCATCACTTGACATTCTGGTGCTGGGTATAGGAAACAATTCAATTCCTTGGCTACCTTACAATGAATAAAATTATGGATACTACCTGAATCAATCAACACTATTACCTTTTTCTTCTTGATATGTCCTTCTATCTTGAGAGTTTGAGGAGTGGTAATTCCTGCCAATGCATTACACGATATGGTCAGACTCATTTCTTCCTCTTCTTGGGTTGGTTCCTGGTGTATATCCTCTTCTTGTTCCTTTTCTTCTTCCTCTTCACAATCTATGTAAAATAATTTCTTCTCAGCACACTTATGACCTTTAGTGTATTTTCTATCACAACTGTAGCAAAGCCCTTTTGCTCTTTTTTATTCCAATTTTTGTGGTGTCAACCTTGTAGGTTGTGGAAATCTAGGAGTAGCAACACTTCCCTCTTTATAGAAGTGAGTGGTAGGCTTCCTTGTCACCATAATTTTACATTCAATTTTTCTTGCCAACCTGAATGCCTTCTCCAATGAATCAGGTTCCAAAACACGAACTTCATGTTGGATGTTATCTTTTAAAGTACCTATGAAGAGATCAATCCTGTGTTCCTCTGGAATATCAGTTACCCTTATATTCAATTTTTGGAAGTCCTCAATGTGCTCCCCCACTAAACCCTTTTGTTTGAGATTTATCAATTGACTAAAGAAGGTGTTGCTCTTTGTATCCTCATAATGTGCTATCATTTCCTCTGTAAAAATTGACCAAGTGAGAAGTGGTTTACGGGAAAGAAATCCATTTCATACCAATACAAGTGATTAGTTTCTACCTATAAATTTGCAATGCACACCTTTTGTGTGTCTTGCACATTATGGAGCTCAAAGTACTGCTCCATTTGTAGTATCCATGTTATCAGATCCTTGCCATTAAACTTCATCATATTGATATTTGGAATATGGTGGGTCGTCAATCCAATGCTACAAGCTATGGAAATCATGATTAACATTTATTTTTTTCTCATCATGAGTTTCATCTAATACATTTTCGCCATTAGGAAGCATTTCTTGTAGAAAATTTGTCAAACCTTCCTTCAAACCTTCCATGTATGCTTTTAAATCATCCTTCAAACCTTCCATATATGCTTTTAACCCATCCTTAAAACCTTCCATGTTTCATTTTAAACGATTCTTCCAACCATCCATCTTAGCTTCAATTTCCTTTTTGGTTCTCTTTGTGATAAGTGAAATTTGTTGTACTTGGTCTCATAATTTTGATATATCATACTAAAATTCTTCCTCTTCATGCATCATAGTAGATATTTCTAAGGGATTAATGGATGAAGAATTATTTTTAGGGGTTGTTTTAGAACCCAATACTAATATTTATGCTTCAATATTCCCTTAGAATCACTTTAAAGTGATTTTTCTAACAAGATTTATGCAATTTTAAAAAAATACACACCTTTTTCTTTGTTCTAGGAGCTCGATAATGCAATGGTTTTATATATGTAATTTAGATTCTCTAAGGTCTTACATTCATTATTTTTTTATTCCTCTAAATATTCTTTCCAATGCCATGAGTCAAACCAATATGGGATTCTTCAATATAGAGTTATGCCAAATCTCCTATGATGACCTGATTATGGATTGGTTCAGTAGAGCGAAGTTGTAAGGGATGCCACTTGTCACTGTTTAAACATTCAACCCTGAAATTTATATAGGAAAACCTACAGTCCGTGAAACTTTGGCCACTTTTTATAGAATTTAAATTTGATGCCTAAAACGAAAGTTATGACAATTTTTCATACGTCACCTTTTTGAGATGAAATTATGGAGCCTGCAAAAACCATAACTTCCTTAGATCATATCTCCAAAAATATCTAGCAAATCAAGATCTGAAATTCATATATATGGGGTTCACCAATATTTTTTATCCATATGGTTGCAATTTTAAATTCTGAAGCTTCTTAAAAAAAAGTTATAGTGAAAATTCCAAGATTATCTGTTTGAAGAAGCGAAACCATAGAGTCCAAAGCTCTGATAGCAAATTTTATAAAACCAACTCACAAATAGATGAAAATATACATCAAAGAATTAAAAATTAACCTCTTTAAGGGTACAACCTCCTTTACATTACATAAAATAACAATCCTTGGATGATACAAATGACAAGAACTCCTTTCTATATATAGGAGCCTAAGGGGTCATAATATAATCAGAGCCTACATAACAATAATAATGTAAGGGAAAAACAATAACAATAGTGGAATACTATAGGGAACAATAATAACAATATGAGGACTACATGGGCACAAAAATAACAATAAGGGGGTACACAAACAATAGCAATAAGGGTCTACATTAGTATCATAGGGACATAACATGAGCTTCTTGAAGGTTGCGAGGGAATTATTCAACTCGAAAGGTGTGACCAGCCATTCAAAAAGGTCATCCTTGGATTTGAAGGAAATATTTCACACATCATAGGGTTCAATTGGTACATGGTGATAACCAAAATTCAAGTGAATCTTGCTGAAATATTTCCCCCCCTTGAGCTGGTCCAAAAGGTCATTAATCTGTGGGATAAGATATCTATTTTTTACAATCATCTTATTCAGTGCCTAATATTCAGTACAAAGCCTCCAGGTTCAGTCCTTCTTTTGAACCAACATGATCAGGCTCCCACAGGGTGATGAACTTGGAATGATGTTCCCTTTCTACAACAACTCCTCAATCTTCCTCTTGATTTTATAATTCTCCATAACATAACGTTGGTATATTGGTCCATTGGGTAGTGGCGCACCCGAGTTTATATCGATGGAGTGATTGCCCTAATAGTGTAGGGATACCCCTGTGGATGAGGTGAATATGCCCAAATACTCATCCAAGACCTTTTCCATATGTTGTTTTCATGCAGAGGAGCCCTATCTGGAGGCTATGTATATCACAAAAATCTTCCTCTTGCTCTGAGGGTGAATCATAATTATGAAAAATTTCCTGATCTAGAAAATGATCTTATTGTATTGTTTAGCAGATATCAAAGAAAAGGAGGTAGGAGGTGATACCTCTAGTATTATATACAATTATGACCCAAATTAATAATACAAAATGAGGTCTAGATACATATACAACATGAGGCTTCCATAGGTATGTCTCACCTAATAAAACATCATAGACTTCCAAAGGGGAAACACCACACCATACCTCATTTTCAAAGTGATTGATGCTATAAGGCATGTGACATTGTTGGCTGACACAAAGATCATGCCCTTGGAGGAACTACTAGATGGTGTATGGATGTGGGTGTGGAATTGCTGGAAACTTCAATCTCTTAATGACCTCGGTCGAGATTTAGTTCTTTGGATTCCGTTGTCAATGATGAACTGCACCAACAAACCCTTTACCCATATCTATGAGTGGAGAGGTGCTCCCCCTCCTCTAGATCCTCAGGTTCCACATTTTGGAGCTTGGTGGTGGCTACCATCATAGTGGGTTCAGATAAAATGATTTAATTTCCCTTGTCGAGGTATGACTCATAATCAAATCATGCATCTATCTCTAAGTATTTTAGCTCGACCACTAGTGCCTGCTTCACACAACATTCGTTCATGTGATGAGTGGGAGTTTTATGGAACTCACACCACTTTCCAATGTATTTTTTCACCTTCCCATTATTTTTGGCTTACAACTTCGAGGAGTTGTCCGAGGGGGTCATAGCTTGACTCTACCCTTTGATTTGTGGATTCGGGGCACCTTTGGCCTACTTTGAGTTCGCAGATCCAAAGTATCACTTCTTCTACTTGAATTTCTACTCAATATTAGCATCTTATCAATATGATGCACCAAGCACGGAGATGTCCAGATACACCATTCCCTTCTAAATGTATTTGTGTAAACAACTGCGGTACTTGAGCACAAGATGTTTCTTAGAATATTTGATACCCAACTTTGTGCGCAGGGTATGGAAAATATTCACAAGCTCATGCAAATATTGATCTCATTTTTGCCACAACATATTCCATTGTATGCACTTGTCCTCATAAATCCCTAGAGGATAATATTGTTCCTTGATGGTGTCTCGGAAAGAATTCCATGTGGGTGCGGCTAAAAAAAATGAGGGTTGTCTCTCATCCCTCTATTAAGAGTAGCTTTCCTACCAGTCCTTGACATGGGAGGTGGCTTTGGGGAGTGAAAAAGTGATATTTTCCCTATTGTAAAAATCATGAACCGAAAAGTATCGTTCCAACATATTTAATCATTTATCTACAACATCTACATCTATCTGGCCTTCAAATATGGGAATTGTAGATTCAATCTGCTCATTAAATTTACTAAATCAAAAGATAAGAATCTACTCTATCAATCTACAGAAGTAAATTCACGATCGAGAAAAAAAATTAATATCATACATCAATATTCAACACATATAAACAAAGATATATATAGGGGAAAGAAACTACTCAAAACCCCTTACTATTTGTATTTCATTAATAAAAGGAACTAGATGAATACAATAGGCTCTACTCAACCTTGAGCTCAGACCTACACAAGTATTTTCTATCCTATGCCTCACTAACTACCTTTGGAAAATACTTAGAAAATTTTCCAAGCCTCCAAGCTCCTATTTCCTTGCAATGTTTCCTTGGGAATTAGGACCCTATTAATTAGGAAATTCCTCAATTGGAATTTCACAATAACTTTAGGCCTTCCTTTGACTGCATGCATGAGTTGTACAATTTGGAATATTCTATAACTTATAGTACAATGTCCTTAAACTCAAACATCAACTGGGTAACTCGAATTTTGTGCATGCGTGACTTAATTCGAGGTAATTGATAAGTCATATAGTTAAAAATTGAAGCTATGCCCCACTACTAGACCTCCAACTACTTCCTCCAATAGTTGGAACTAGTTTAACTCACCTTAACTCAATTTAACTGAATAAAATTTTTACAACTAAGATTAACTCGTTACTCAAACTAGGCTCCTAAAATTTAGGAATCATTGTGCACAAATCAAGTTCTCACTCCAATTTGAATTAAATAATATAACTGAGTGATAATAACTTATTTGACTCATTCAGGTTGTCTACTGATGTGGAATTTCGATTTTCTCCTAATTTAATTAAAGAATTTCTTGTTGCGTTTTCAACAAGAATGTCAAATTTGACTTGTTACTTGAAGGGAGTGACGCCTCCAGAGTGGATATCAAATGAATATGTGTCACCTATGGGCATATATCGAAGGATCTAGAAAAAATTTCCCGTCTTCGCATTCCTTTGTCGCTCGAGGACCTCTTCGAGCAATATTTTGAAAGGATCCCCTCCTGCCTCGTCTTTATTTTCTTCCGCTATGGCAGGCCATCAGGATTTGCGAGGCTGGTCTTGGAAAGGTTCAAATATTTCGATCCCTAACTCCTTATACCCTAACCTAATTGGTGACATGGAAAGAAAAATAGAGAAAAAAAATACCACTCTAATACAATTAATCCAGACTTATGCAAGAAAAAATAAGAATACATATATAAAAATAAACACATATATTTAGCATAAATAAATCTTCATTTCATTAATATCAAAGAACTGAAATATGCTTACATATAGAATGGAAATAAACTAGCTTGGGCGATTGTAACTTATCTCTAAGAAGAGATGTGCTGGCTAGATGCCTATGAACTCTGTTGAAATGAGGTTCAAAGGCCTATTTATTAATGAGGAATAAGGGAAAACCCTAAACATCCAAAAACCTAACCCTAGGAGATGAAGGGCGAAAACAATGGGCCCTGTTGGGGTAGATTGGTACATCAACTTCCCGGGGTGGTAAATTTATCATACTATCTTTGGTTGACATGCACGATACCTAGTTATAAATATCTATCCAAGGATTACAATGTTTCAGACATTTTCCAAAGAAATGTCATTTAGGGCCTCAAAACAACTCTGAAAGTTCAGGTTCTGCAAAAATACCAAAAAAAGTAAAATATTCTACAATTATGGAAACTGAAAGAAATAATGGTAAAATGGTGGGGGTCCAAGTGGAATATGTGGGTGGCCACCAATATCCACCTAATCACATTAAGAGTCAGTATGAACTAATAATTATTGCTCAATGTGAGTTGTTTGGTTGCAGATAGATAACAACTCGGTGAGAGAAGGATCATGGCCATAAATATGTTGGTTATTATTAGTTATGCATTCATGATAGGATTACAAGATTGGATGATTGATGCATATGATTTGTAAATATGTCGCACCACTAACATGGTTTTTTTTTCATAGCAGAAATCTCCATGGAAGATCCATGAATGCATGTTCATGGTCATGATTATGTTTTTGATTATTGATCATGAATTGCCTAACAATGTGTGTGGTTGACAACAATTTACAAGCATCCTAGATCAGAGGAGATAAAACAATGAGGGACAAAATGGTTGAATACAATTTTTATCAATCACAACATGGAAGTGACATGGTCAAAGCTAATGCAGAAGACAAATCAAATGACCTGGGGGGGGGGGGGGGGGCGGTGGGTGGATCACTCCTGAGGCTCGATGGACACCTTGAGAAGCTTAAGGGTTGAGGTGAGAAGATTTAAGGCCTATAATGAGAGGTTGGTAAGCTCAAAGAAGGACAAGTGAACATCAACACAATCATCCTGCGAAGTCTCTCAGATTTGTAGAGGCGAGGCAAAACTAAGATGAGGTCCAATCATAAAGACAAGAAAAGCCTTCATGAATCAAAGGAAAACGCCAATGGAGAAGATGATGTTAGGTTTATAAATAGGCTTAGGTGAGGAAGTGAGGATAATGTTCTAGGAGGTGAGAATTTTAGCACTCCAAGGGGAGGAACTAGCACCCATGTGCACCAAGTTGTGTATAAAAATAAAAAACTAATAAAATTTGTTGATCTGATTTCCTTGCATTCTAAAAAGACAAATTTATACTTCATTAATAAGCTTCTTGAAACCAGGAGAGAGGGAAATATGGTAGGTATTAGGGATGGAGTATAACAAACACAATACCAAGTTTTCCTTCAGGGAACAGGGTCTCAAATTTTTTCTAGCTTTCAACTTGCTCTGTAATCTAATATGTACTTGCACTCATTTACTACATGATCAACTCTTTCTACTTTCAATAGTTGAATGACAGTGAAAATATATTAGGTCTACCATATCACTTTACCATCTTGGTTTCTTAGTGATGACGCTCTCACTCTTCCCCTATTACCTGAAAAATTCTACACCTCAGTGATATGGTTGGCTTAGAAAAATACAAATTTCATTTCACCAGAGATATAGTTTAGCTTTATTGCTAGTTTGGAAGAATGTAATTCACCCACAATTTACTAATAAAAACGACATGGATAATTGATTTTTCACTCAAGGATGTGGATCTCCAATCAACCAATGGGTTCATGTGTATTGCTCTAGGATATGTATTCTTCAATGATAAGGGTTAGCTTGGGCCATATTTCTAATCAATTGGTATTTCTCAGTAATAAGTAATGGCTTGATACAACTTTTCATACAAAGTATAATTTTGTTTCCAGGATAAGATCACCACAAATTGTTTTGAGGTATAAATGAATCTCACCCCAACA
This sequence comes from Pinus albicaulis, assembly GCA_034641835.2. Taxonomy (NCBI): domain Eukaryota; kingdom Viridiplantae; phylum Streptophyta; class Pinopsida; order Pinales; family Pinaceae; genus Pinus; species Pinus albicaulis. The sequence continues at coordinate 1,131,202,867 of CM076574.1, forward strand.
ATTGGATGATATAATTTAGGTGCCCTCTCTGCTCAATTTGATTAAGGGGAAAGAGGCCATTGTATGGCCTGACTCCTAGTATGAGATTTGGGCTTGACCAAGGCTGATTTCAAGCTCATGGAATTTTTTTTGTAAGGATTCTAGCAAGCTACATTCATTCGTGGAAATCCAAGGACAAAAACAGGGCCTAGTTTTTGGGACTTTGCAAGCCCAAATTCATCATATTTGAGATAAATTACACAAGTACCCTATAGTTTAAATTTCCACCATATATATATATATATATATATATATGGAAAGCTTCCCACTTGAAGCTCTAGAACCGCCCCCATAGTTGTAAGATCCAAATCCAAGAGAAATCGAATGGTAACCAAGTATGGGAAGAATCCTTTCCAACAATGGAACCATATCCCTCAAACTATCAATATAAAAATAACTCGAGACAATTGTTTTTTTTTCTTAAGTAACTTTCACTATTTTTTCTTTCTTATATATGTATATATATATATATATATATATATCAAAGTGAAAAAACCTATAATATCTTACCACTCTAAATACGAGAGTCTTTCAACCTTCCTACTCTATGTTCATATCAGTTCAATTAGATACTAAAATTCCTTCAATATTCTCAAATAAAATATAACAGAAGCATTCATTGTTGGGTTCAATCGGACATGTTTTCTCTTTTGATCTAGTTTAGAAGAGGTAGCAATTATCACAATTGCAATTGATGTATTGCAAGTTAAACTTGGGTTTTCGAGAGAAGCTAAAAGAATGAAAAAGAAAAAAGAGAACCAATCAGCTAGTATTGTTGTCAACCATATTAATATAGATACACAAGGTACTATGAACTACAATTCTAGGGCAAGTTAATAGTATTGTGTCTTAGTACAAAAATTATTTATAATTACAGTTACCATCTAAGAACTATCCATGCGATGAAACCACTTTAAGACATTCAACGAATAGTGTTTAGTTGTACACAAATACCATGAAGTAATTATCTCCGATTAATGATCTAAAAACTGAGATGGGGACTCTAATATTCCACCTAACCATAGATGAGCTACAACCAATGCTTATTGTGAAACCAACTCCAAAAAATAGAATAAAAGAGAGATCAACGCCTTAGAAATCAACCACTTCGAAGGGGAAACCTCCAATACATTACATAAACGAACAATTCTTGGATGATACAAATGACAAAACCTCCTTTCTATATATATGAGTCGATGGGGCCACTATGTAATCCTAGCCGACCTAACAATAATAATTTAAGGGCACAATAATAACAATATGGGGGTTACAGGGGTACAACAATAACAATAGAAGTTACACTAACAATAATAAGGGACTATACTAGTAATATGGGGACCTAACATGATCCTCTCCTTCAAAAAGTATTTATCCTCAATTCACCGTAGCTCACAGGTGCTTTTGTATAAAATTCTCATCCTCCCATGTAGAATATTCATTGGTAAGTTCTTCCATTTGATGAGATACTGCGAAATTGATCGATTTCGTAGTTGTCGAGTTCTTGTTTAACTTGTTGCTTTTAGGTTCCGATGTAGTTTTCCTTCCTCATCAAGTTCTGGCAATATTTTTTGAATTGGAAATTTGTCCCCTATAACATTTTTTAAGCATGAAACATGGAAAACTGGATGCACTCGCGAAGAAGCAGGAAGCTGCATTTTGTATGCCATAGTACCAATCTTTTGCAAAACCTTGTAAGGACCATAGTACCTTGGTGATAATTTATCCTTCTTATCTTGCTTGAGGGGCATTTGTTTGTATGGTTTTAGCCGTAAAAATACCCCGTCTCCCACATCAAAACTTCTCTCACTGCGATGTTGATATGCTTTTTGTTTCATTCGATTTTGTGCCAAATTTAGGTTATCCTTTAAGAGTTGGATAACTTCTTTTTTTTTTTTTTGATGCTCGATGTGATCCTCCTTTGTGCTTGGAAACCTAGAATTTTCCCTTGAAGAAGATGTGATGGATAGTGGACTGATATCCTTAAAGGGTATATACCGATAGGGTCATTTCTTTCTTGGGTATGGAAGGAAGTGTTATACCACCATCGGCGAAATGCTTGCTTCGACCCGTGTGCTTTCTTATCGGATCCCAAAACAACAAGATATCGGCAATAATTTATTCACTATATTTGTTTGACCATCAGATTGAGGATGATAAGATGAGCTATGAGCTTGTTGAGTACCCAAACAAGAAAATAATTCCATCCAAAAATTTCCAGTAAAAATGGGATCTTTGTAACTTACAATAATCTTCGGGTTTCCATGTAGCTTTTGATTTGTTTCCATAAATGCAGTAGCAACTGTACTTGCTTTAAATGGATGATATAATGCACAAAAGTTTGCATACTTGGTAATTATATCAAATACCACCATGATTACACTCTTTCCTTCAGACTTAGGTAAACTTATGATAAAATCCATTGAAACCTCCTCCCAACGTTTACTTGGAATGGATAAATGTTGTAGAAGTCATGGGGTCTTAATTGTCTCAACTTTATTTTTGCGCAGAGAGCAAACATTCTGGCAAACTTTGAATATCATATTTAACGCCATCCTCAAAAAAAAAATTCTTCACCCTCTAGTAAGTTTTTAAAAATCCTGAGTGTCCTCCTTAGGGAGAAGTGTGCAATTCCAAAAGAATATTTTATTTTAGTTGGGAATTCTTATAAAGATACAAGCGATCTTTATAACATACGGAATCATTTTTCCAACTAAATGTATGAGATGTACTAATATCTTGCTGCAACATTTGAATGAGTGTCCACACTTCTTCATCCTTCTTCCATTCATCCCTTGCTTTGTTATCCAACCTGGTTGGATAATAGAAATGGAAAAAAGAAATGCTTCCACCTCTTCATCCTTTCTTGAGAGTGAATCTACAACAACATTTAAATTCCTTTTTTGTATATGATTTCAAATTCATAACCCAACCTCTTTGTGACCCATTTTTGTTGCTCTTCTAAAGATAGTATTTGCTCCAAAAAGTGTTTAAGACTATTATGATCTGTTTTTACCTTGAAGTGTCTTCCCATTAGGTAATTTCGCCATTTCTTTAGTGTATGCAGTATTGCTAATATTTCCTTCTCATAAATATCTTTATGTAAATACTTTCCTTTGATTGGACGACTTTCAAAGGAAATGGGTCTTCCTTCTTGCATTAAACAACACCAATTCCGTTTCCTGAGGCATCACATTCCACAACAAAGTTTTTTGTGAAGTCTGGTATATCTAGACTGGTGCTAGGCACATTGCCTCTTTAAGATGTTCAAAGGCCTTGGTTGCTTCAAGAGTCCAAGAAAATGAAACTTTCTTCAATAATGTTGTTAGAGGTGCTACTATTCTCCATAATTCTTAAAAAACTTGCGATAATACCTGTTAACCCGAGAAATCCTTGTAATTTCTTTATGGTTGTGGGGACTTTCCATTCTTTAATGGCTTTAATTTTGTTAGGGTCTACCTTAACACCCTTGTGAGATACAATATGACCCAGATATTCCACCTCTTGTACTCCAAAGAAAAATTTGGATGTTTTTGCATATAATTTTTTCTCCTCCAATATTTTGAGCACCCTATCAACATGTTGAACATGATCCTTCCAAGACATGTTGTAGATTAGTATATCATCAAAACATACTAGCACAAATTTTATAAGGAAGGGTTTGAAAATGGAATTCATCAACCCTTGAAATGTAGAAGGTGCATTGGTAAGGCCAAAAGGCATGACCAAAAATTCACAATGACCCTCATGAGTTTGAATGTTTTTTTTGAAATATCTTCATTCTTCATTCTAATTTGATGATATCCTAAACGAAGATCCAACTTGGTAAAATAAATTGCTCCATGTAATTCATCCAATAACGCATCAATCACAGGAATGGGAAATTTATCTTTAATAGTGAGCTTATTGAGCTCCCTATAATCCAGACACATGTGCCATGATCCATCTTTCTTGTGCAACAATACTATTGGAGCAGAGAAAGAACTTTGACTAGGTTGAATTATACCATCCTCTAACATTTCTGCAATCATACGTTCAATTTCTCTCTTTTGGACATAAGGATAACTATAAGGCTTGATTTTTGGAGGAACATTTCCTGGAATCAAATGAATAGCATGATCATGATCATGAATAGGTGGGAGTCCTTTTGGAGTATCAAACACCTTGGAATGATTTTCCAAGACTTTTTGGAGATTTGGAGAAATAGATGATTTTGATGGTGTAACTTCTAGTGAGCATAATTGTGCAATTATGCCCCGTTGTTCTTTATTCAGAATATTTGTCATGAAATTAGAGCTTGTTATCTTTCCTGGCTTCCTTGTGATACCCTGTAATTCGATTTCCTTTCCTTCCAAAAAAAAATTCAAGAAAAGTTCTTGAAAATTAAAATCTACCATCCCCAAAGATTGTAACCATTGTACTCCTAGTACAACATCAGCACCTCCCATTGGAATGGAAAGCATTGGACTATTCAATACATGTTCCCCCATGGCTAGCTTGATATTATGGCATTTTCCAGAGAAATTTATAGTTCCTCCATTTGCAACCATCACTTGACATTCTGGTGTTGGGTATAGGAAACAATTCAATTCCTTGGGTACCTTACAATGAATAAAATTATGGGTACTACCTGAATAAATAAACACTATTACCTTTTTCTTCTTGATATGTCCTTCTATCTTGAGAGTTTGAGGAGTGGTAATTTCTACCAATGCATTACATGATATGGTCAGACTCATTTCTTCTTATTCTAGGGTTTCTTCCTGGTGTATATCCTCTACTTTTGAAGTTTCTTCTTCATTTTCTTCCTCCTCTTCATAATCTATATAAAATAATTTCTTCTCAGCACACTTATGACCTTTAGTGTATTTGCTATCACAACTGTAGAAAAGCCACTTTTCTCTTTTTTCTTCCAATTATTGTGGTGTCAACCTTGTAGGTTGTGGAAGTCTAGGAGTAGCAACACTTCCATATTTATAGATGTGGGTGGTAGGCTTCCTTGTCGCCATAATTTTACATTCAATTTTTCTTGCCAATCTGAATGCCTTCTCCAATGAATTAGGTTCCCAAATGTGAACTTCATGTTGTATGTTATCCTTTAAAGTCCCTATGAAGACATCACTCTTGTGTTCCTCTGGAATATCAGTTACCCTTATATTCAATTTTTGGAAGTCCTCAATGTGCTCTACCACTGAACCCTTTTGTTTTAGATTTATCAATTAGCTAAAGAAGGTGTTTCTCTTTGTATCCTCATAATGTGCTATCATTTCCTCCGTAAAAATTGACCAAGTGACAATTTTTTTACGGGAGCAAAGCCATAAATACCATACAAATGTATTTTTTTTCTAAATGTAAAGTTTCAATGCGTACCTTTTGTGTGTTTTGCACATTATTGAGACCAAATATTGCTCCATCTGTAGTATCCATGTTACACGATCCTTGCCATAAAACTTCCTCATATCCATCTTGGAATATGGTGGTTCTTCAATCCAATATTAGAGTTTATGAAATCACGATTAACATTTATTTGTTCTCATCATGAGTTTCCTCTACTATCTTTTCACCATTAGGAATCATTTCTTGTATCAAATTTGTCAAACCTTCGATGTCTGCTTTTAGATCATTCTTCATGCTTTCCATGTCTTTCATTTTTCCTTCCATGTCCTCCATCTTTGCTTCCATGCCATCCATCTTAGTTTCCACGTCATCCATCTTAGCTTCCGCACATTTCTTCAAACCATCCATATTATTCTTCAAACCATCCATCTTCACTTCCATGCCTTTCTTCAAAACTTCCATTTCATTTTTTGCTGCTCTTTACGAGAATGAAATTTGGTGCACTTTCTCTTGTAATTTTGATAGATCATGTTGCAATTCTTCATCTTCATGAGTCATAGTAGAGTATTTTGAAGGCTTAATGGGTGTTGAATTTTTTTAGGAGGCATTTTAGAACCCAATACTGAAACATAAACTCGATAGGCCCTTGGAATCACTTCAAACTAATTTTTTACACAAGACTTATGCAATTCAGAAACAAATACACACCTTTTTGTTGATTTTGAGGAGCTCGATATTGAAACTGAATTATCTCTGCAATTTCGGATCTTAAATATCTTAAATTTGGCCTTGATGTATCCCACTGAATCCGCTTTCGAATGCCACAGGTCTGACCAAATTTGGATTCTTCAAGTCAAAGTTATGTCCAATCTCCCACAATGACCAAGTTATGGATTGGTTCAGTAGAGCGAACTTGTACAACTTGCCATGTGTCACTTTTTCCTCCTTCGGCTCTGAAATTGATAGAAAAGAAACTAAATTATATGTACTTATGGCCACTTTTTACAGCATTCCAATCTGATGCTAAGAGAGAGTTATGAATATTTTCCCACGATCACCTCTTTGAGATGAAATTCAGGAGCCTGAAAAAGCCCTAACTTCCATAGATAATATCTCCGACAATATTGCGAACCCAGCTCTGAAATTTTGCGACGATGTTCCTCAAGATTTATTCTTTGCGCTCTAAAAAATTCAGCCTCTAAGCCTTCATAGAAAAAAGGTTATAACGAAAATTCCACGATGATCTGTTTGGAGTAGCAAAACCCTAGAATCCAAAGCTCTGATACCAAATATTGTAAAAAAAACTCCAAAAAATAGAAGAAAAGAGAGATAAATGCCTTAAAAATTAACCACTTTGAGGTGGCAACCTCCAATACATTACATAAATGAACAATTCTTGGATGATACAAATGAAAAAACCTCCTTTCTATATATAAGAGTCGATGGGGCCACAATGTAATCCTAGTGGGGCCACAATGTAATCCTAGCTGACCTAACATTAATAATTTAAGGGCACAATAATAACAATATGGGGGTTACAGGGGTACAACAATAACAGTAAGGGGGTTACAATAACAACAATAAGGGACTATACTAGTAATATAGGGACCTAACAATGCTACTTGGAACTATCACCCCTACGCTATATTTCATAGTTTGGGGAAGGGTGCTTGAGGAAATTTGTGCTTGTCGCTACTAAAATCCATAAATGTCTTCCTCTCTACATGATAGTCACCATTTTCTCTCCCAAGTCTCTTTAAATTCCCTATTATTCCTTCTTGTGTTTTTATCTTGGTAGCCTAGACGAATATGCCTCTGTCACATTAGGAGAAAAGTGTTATCGTGTAGCTACTATTTTCTAATTCCTCTGCTCTTTTTCACCTATTTGGCTAGGCTTCCTCAGTTTATATTCTCATCCTAGTTGTCCCCTATCGCTCCTCCCAATTGTTTTTGTAACTACTTTCCAGGGGATATTTTATTGCGGTTGTTTTTGTAGTTTTGTTTTCATTACATGTCCCTTTTGAGAAAACTTGGAATCCTCTCAAGACTGTCACTAAATCGCCTGATTCTTTGGCTGACCGCAATTTGATCCATCCCCAAACTCTGATATTCATGTCCCATATCAACTTGCAATTTTTTATTATTTAATGCTTATAAATGGAAAAAAAAAATGTAAGGGTTGTCACAACCCATCCCCCTTGTGCAACATTGTCCTCGATTTTCAATGACACTTATAAAATAGCACAATGACTTTTTAAGAGACACAAGAGCCTATATGGAGCTTTATATATATAAATCATTTTAGTGTTTTGCAATAAATTTTATATACAAAGTGGTTCGCCAAACCACTCAGTAACCTTTATTTTATAAAATTAGCCATTTGTCAATGGCCCCTTTTTTCATCTTTTGATTCAATCCAATCTTGGATTTGTTGCCTTTACTTGGAGTACTTCCTGCCACCAATATATAGTTTTGTTATCCTTGCACTTCCTGTTCCTTCAGTGAATAATTATTGATTCATTGTTTCTCGATACACCCCCAATGTGATTTTGGTTCCACCCAGCTATGCTCATGACCAAAAACCAATTTATTTTTTGTCCTTCCCTTCTCTTCTTCCCAGTCTCTCGAGCAATCTGTTCAACCCCTACCCCCTTCTATGCTTCCTCGCATCAGAGGGTTATCAGACAAAGACATTTCCCTTCCTCAAAACTATCATATAATCCATAACATGCTTTATGGAAATTAGTTGGCATCATTGTTGCTAGTGTCCCACAATCACCCCATTCCTGAAATCTTTGGCTTTTACACATTGTGGTTATTCCATCTTGTGTCCAGCTTTGTTCATATGAAGTGATCAATATCATGTCTATTCCTACGTCATAGACACATATATTCGATGAGAATCATCATAAATAAAAATGTAAGAATGTAAATTATACCATATTAGTAGTTTATCCTTGTAGTGAGCTTGGAATTTTTCATAATTCATACAACAAACCAAGTTATTACATAAATCACATCATCATAACCTAAAACATATCATCACGTTATCTCAATAATCCAAGTTATCACAATCATGCTCATAATTTAAAAATTCATAATATCAATAAAGCATTAGTACTGTGACATCACCCGACCCCTCAAATTACAATTAGAGGGATGGGGTAATCATTTTTTTTTTCTAATCAGAATGTCACTATGAATTTCCAAAACCCAACAACCTCCACTTTTCACATCAACCTAACACCTTTAAACTCAGTGCCTTCATACCTTCTGGGTAGGTCCCAATGCACACGTCACCCTACTTGCGTCACCTTTCTTACCCTCTCCTGACATTTCCAAAACTATGCATTCAGTTTTATTCATCCTCTCTATATCAGGTTTACATGGAAAATGGTCCCCTATTTTGCCTCCTCATTGGCCCAAAGTCTCCCGACCAATACTATCATTGTGTAGAAATTATGATATAGATTTGCAACTGCTCATGAAGTTTTAATCAAAATCAAAAAGCACAAACCTACTTGACTAATTTACAAAATGAAATTCACAATTTAGAACATCAATCACAGATATATAATGAGAAATAACACACATGCATATAATATTTTTATCTTGGGAAAACAATCTACTAAAAACACCAATGTCTGCTTGCATTAATTTGATGAATAGAGATGTATTACGATTTCTATCTCAATCTGAGATCAACCTGCAAGTGAATAATCTAGCTCTCTTCTCACTGAGAATCTCTCACCCAAAATTAATGTTGGTAGCCAAAATTTTCCTACTATGACCTAATTTTTCTCTAATTACACTATCCAAGCCCTTTATTTCATAGATGGAACCTAACCCTTACACTCATTCGTGTACTTATTCATGAATTTGATAATATGGGTTATATGAGCTTAATAATTAATTAAAAAAGGTTAAATTAATTTATTTGTATTTGTAACTAATGTATTTACTTTCCTGAGAAGCATGATAGAATAGAAGTACAAATCACTATGAAGGATGGTTGGTGTAGGAATGTTCTTGTACTATCCACAATTCCTGTACTCAAGGGACAACTGACATCATCACCATGATTCACTGCCAAGACACCACGACAACTCAGTAAACAACGCAGATCCCTTGTCGAGGACTAGTTTTGCACTCTAATTAGGCTTAGAGAGTTGAGGAGAACGTGGGAGAAGGAGCATGGGGTTTTGACCAGAACCCCTAGTTTAGCTTTTTTTAATAGTCGAGAGCCTAAAGTTGTATTTTTATTTTATTTTCTATTACGGCCAAGAGCCGAGCATTGTATATTAAATAGGGTTTCTAGGGTAGATTTAGGTTGTGATACTATAGAGAAATTTCTATACTACGATTTTGTATCGCCACATCCCTAGGTTGGATCTAGAAACTCATGATGTATATTTGAAATAATTAAATTTAATCTAGGGAGCCATACCAGTTTATCAATCTCTAGTTTAATTCTTATGTGATGAGTTTCTTTTTCATTTGATTCCCCACATTTTGTAAAGGGAAACGAGTTGGTTGGATAGGGCCCAACCAATCCAGCTCATTCTCCCTCTATTTATAAAGCTTGTTAAATATTTGTATACAGGTTCAGAGCAAAGAAGTGTTTCGTTTATGTATCTAGTTAACCGATTTATGGTTCCTTCATGATATGTGTGCTTTTCGGATCTGAGGTTTCATAGTGTGGTTGTGTGTATCTATCCAAGGTTCTTGTAGCATTTCCTTTATTTCTTTTGATGCATTGTGTGATTTACCTTCTCTTTCTAAAAATGGGTGCTTCAATTTAAATTCACGGGTATGTTTTAATCCTGCAATCATGGTTTACTTCATCAAGAGTGTTTTATTCCTGCAAGTGTATTTCATTTACTTTATGCAAAGCGTGTTTCATTTCCCAGTACAAGTTTGTGAATACTTTCAGCAAGTGTGTTTAAATTAGGGTTGGTTCATTTGGTTTATTCACATCCCCTGGGTATTAATGAAACTGTTTCCACATCATATATAATATTCCTAAATTAGCATGCAGCTAATTGGAATATTAAAATATAATTTTGCTTTGTTGTTTGATGAATAAGTGGGTAGGGAGACCCATAAATCTCTTTATTAGGAATACAACCACTTCTCATTTAAAAGTGGATCATATTTTCAGCTTAATAAAGCACCCTAAGGTGTGAACAGGGGCTACAGCATGTGGACTGGGTCAACTTTGACCAAATCAACAACGATGTCATGGAGGAGTGGCATTCAATGAGGGACAACGCAGTTTTAGATGGAGACACATTGCATGGAAGTAGTGTCATTAAAGGATGGTGCTTAGGGGTTGGAAGTTAATTTCTTTTAAAAGGAAGAGGATGGCAGCCATATTATTCATGTTATGATATGTTATTTTTTTTATTATATGGTATGTTTAGACATATAAGCTTTCTTTAGTTGTTTAGCTAATATTACAGTGTTTTTTAGCACCAGGTGTTCCTGATCAGGAATCCCACCTTTATCCTTGAGAGGCCTATTGGAAGAGCTTTGCAATACATTGCCACATTCAGGTTTCAAACCAAGCTTTAGTCTTGTGGTACATCATAGTTTCTATTGAGAGATGTGCTGAGTTGCAGGGTGTAGTGGTGGAAGATCTTGTTGGGTGTCTTCTGAACTAGTTTTGCAGTGGAGGAAGGTTTCCTTCCATTGGAAAGTCAGTAAAGGAGCCCCTTGGTCTTATTTGACATCTTTGGCATGAGGCCAAGTTGATTTTATCCCCTAAAGCACAGTTCCATTCCAGATCTGCGTTATTTTGGTGAGTTGTTGCAGGGGCAAGTTCAGTTCTCCATTTGGAGTGTTTGCTTTCCATTGAAGGGATCAACCCTTCATTGAGAGAGACTTTTGGAGGAGTTCTTTCAGATCTACATCAGATTCAGCCACCTCCTTCTATGTGCTTTAGTTGCAGTGAATATTCAGCCCTAGGGCTTTAGATCCACCATTCATATTTGGTGTATTTCCAGAAGCCCTTCCTGGGTTGTCTAGGAAAAGTGTATGGGAGCATAGATCTCCATTTTTGGCCTTGTATGAGCATGATATTTTCAGATCCATTTATTTATATGTCCCAGTTGCAGTATTAGTCACTAAAACAACATTGTGCTTGGTTCAATATTTTTTGTAGCAGTGTATTACATGTTTTGGGTGCATTTTGGCATTAGAGGCTTCTTTTGCCTATATTGAGGGGCTTGATCCCCAAGATCTTGTACTTATTTATTGTTGTTATACATAATACCATGGATCTATCATTTGGCTCACATGTAATGTGTTGATACTTGCTACTATATTTATAGTCATGCACTATATTCCTGCTTTTTCCATTTGGGAATATTACATCATAGGATTTTTAACTGTGCCAACTTCATTGTGGGAACAACCCAGTTGAAGAATGGAATCTATTGCAAGAACCATTGATATGAAACATCCATCTTCAGAATACATAGATCTTGTTCATGAGGTGACAAACATTTCAGAAATAGGGAATGCTATGTTTATTAGATTAGATGTTTATCTTTACATGAAGAAACTTTATGTTGCGATAGAAATCTATTTTGTTTCTTGCAACGCCTTTATTTTTGAATGAATGAGTAGTTAAGAGTTATTTGATTTTGCATGTTTCATTTATGATTCTTTCTCTTGCTATGATTTTCTTTCAACTGATTTATAGTTAGCACTCTTTATATTTTATGCTAGTGATTGGGAATAGGGAAATTTAGTACACAAATGTTGGTTCCATAAGAACAAGAACATCGTTCTCAGTACAAGAATCAATATCTTGGTACAGGGATAGTGCACCCCAGTGTGGGAATCCAGATTTCTAGTGCTAAGTGAAAATACTCAATGCAGGAATAGAATACACTTCTGGTACACGAACATCATTATAGTATAGGAATATCGTTCTAGTGCAGGAACTCTATTCCAATGCAGGACTGTTGTTGCGGTGCATGAACGTTGGTTCAGTCTAGGAATGGAAAACTTGTAACAGAGACATGCATAATTATAGGTCTAATTATTTTTTGTCTCTTAATGCACTGATACTCAATCACAAAGATTTTCTTTCCTTCCTTAATTTACTAGAATTATTTCTACTGATTCGAGTTCCTTTCAATGAATTTTTGCAAGTATTTTCTTTCGTTGATTCAGACCCCATAATTCTATTGGTGTTATTTGATTTCAATTCTTTTGATTCTGCAAGTGTGACTAGAAAATATAGAAGTATATTTAGTGAAATTTTATACCATTATTCCCTGCATTTCCTGTGCTATGCCTTGAAGCTTACGTAGCCCTAGGTTGAAAATTAAGTGTTGAGGGAGTTTTTTGATTTTCAACTCCAACACCCAACATTTTGGCGGCATTGTTGGGTATGCATTGAAGATTTCGTAAGAACTTTCTAATTTTTTCTGTAGTAGGTGTTAGGTCCCTATATTACTAGTGTAGTCCCTTATTGTTGTTAGTGTAGCCTCCTTATTGTCATTGTTGTGCCCCTGTAACCCCCATATTATTATTATTGTGCCATTACATTATGATTTTTAGGTCATCTAGGATTATATTGTGACCACATGGACTCCTATATATAGAAAGGAGGCTTTGTCATTTGTATCATCCAAGAATTTTTAATTTATGTAATATAAAGGAGGTTTCCCCCTCAAAGTGACTTATTTCTAAGGCATTGATCTCTCTTTTCTTATATTTTTGGAGTTGGTTTCATAACATTTGGTATCAAACCTTTGGATTCTAGGGTTTCGTGGCTCCAAACAGGCCATCGTGACATTTTTGCTATAACGTTTTTTAAACAAAGGTTCAGAAGCTGAAATCCTGAGGAAATTTGTGTAAACATTTTACATCTTGGTTCACAATATTTTCCAAGATATAATCTGTGGAAGTTAGGGTTTTTGCAGGCTCCCAAATTTCATCTAAAATATGTGACCTTGGGAAAATCATCATAGATATCTCTCTAAGCATCAGATTGGAATTCTGTAAAAAGTGTCGAAGGTACACAGATTATAGTTTTGTGTATCAATTTCAGAGCTGAAGGAGGAAACAATGACACGTGGAACGTAGTACAAGTTTGCTCTACTAAGCTATTCCATAATTAGGTCATTGTGGAAGATTGGGCATAACTTTTCCTTGAAGCATCCAAATCAGGTCAAACCTGTGGCATTAGAAAGAAGATTCAGAGGGCTACTGCAGGACCAAATTTTAGATATCAAAGATTAGAAATCATAGAGATAATTTAGTTTCAATATCGAGCTCCTCAAAAGCAAGAAAAAAGTGTGTATTATTTTTTTCAAATTGCATAAGTCTTGTTTTACAGATCAATTTGAAGTGATTCCAAAGACATATTGAAGCATATATATCAATATTGGGTTCTAAAATGCCCCCTAAAAATAATTCAACACCCACTAAGCCCTCAGAATTCTCTACTATGACTCATGAAGATGAATAAGTATAACATGATATATGAAAATTACAAGAGCAAGTGCACTAGATTTCATTCTCACAAAGAGAAACAAAAAATAAAATGGAAGTTTTGAAAAAAGGTGTAGAGGCCAAGATGGATGGCTTAAATAAGGGCATGGAAGCTAAGATGGGTGGTTTGAAGAATGGAATGGAAGACATGGAAGCTAATATCAATGGTATAGAATAAAAAATGAAAGACAACATGGAAGACATGAAGAATGATCTAAAAGCAGACATGGAAGGTCTGACAAAGTTGATACAAGAAATGATTCCTAATGGAGAAAAGATAGTAGAGGAAAATCATGATGAGAAAAAAATAAATGTTAATCGTGATTTCATAAAATCTAATGTTGGATTGAAGACCCACCATGTTCCAAAGATCAATATGAGGAAGTTTGATGGCAAGGATCACGTAACATGGATACTACAGGTGGAGCAATATTTTGATCTCAATAATGTGAAAAATACACAAAAGGTACGCATTGCAAATTTATATTTACAACAAAATACATTTGTATGGCATCGATGGCTTTGCTCCAATAAAAAAATTGTCACTTGGTCAATTTTTACGGAGGCAATGGTAGCACATTATGAGGATACAAAGAGCAACACCTTCTTTGGCCAATTGATAAATCTCAAAAAAAGGGTTGAATGGTGGAGAGCATTGAGGACTTTCAAAAATTTAATATAAGGGTAAATGATATTCCAGAGGAACATATGATTGATGTCTTCATAGGGAATTTAAAGGATAACATCTAACATGATGTTCGCCTTTGGGAACCAAATTCATTAGAGAAGGCATTCAGGTTGGCAAGAAAAATTGGATGTAAAATTATGGCAACAAGGAAGCCTACTACTCACATCTGTTAAGATGGAAGTGTTCACTACAATAAAAAAGGACAATGGTGAGGGTCGAAAAATGTCGACATAAGCTCATTGGTGACGGTCAAAAGAGTCTCTGTCATCAAAAACTAAACGTCACCAAAGGTGGTGTCGCCAAAATTATAGGTGTTGTGCTGACATTCAAAGTCCGTCACTAATAATGATTTATAATGACAGATAGTGACCGTCACCATTTCATGTGAGCAATGGTGACAGACATTAGCTTCCATCACCAAAAATTTGAACGTCACCAAAGGTGGCGTCGCCAAAAATATAATTTTTGTAGTGACATTCAAGGTTCATCATGAATAATTATTATAATGTTGGATAGTGACTGTCATCATTGCATATGAATAACAAATTTTTGTGATGGAAATTTTATGACCGTCACTATATATGTGTATATATATATATATATATATATATATATATCTATATATATATATATATATATATATATGTATGTATGTATGTATGTATCTATGTATGTATGTATGTATGTATGTATGTATATATGTATATATGTGTGTAGATATATATATATATATATATATATATATATATATGTATGTATATATATATATATATATATGTATATATATATATATGTGTGTGTGTGTGTGTGTGTGTGTGTGTGTGTGTGTGTCTATATATATATATATATGGTGGCGATTGTTGACCGTCACCATTTCATATTTTTCTGAAGGTCAAAAAATATCACTATAAGCTCATTGGCGATTGTCAAAAGAGCCTCTGTCACCAAAAATTGATCGTCACCATTCTATATGAATATTATTAGGTCACAATGGAATCAAACCACCAACCTCCTGCTTGTAAAGCAGGTGCTCTTCCATTGAGCTAACACCCTTTAAAATACTAATATTTTAAATATTATAGCTTGAAACTCTATAAATTGTAAATTCTATAACTCTAAATCAATTATAAAAATTTGTAAAGTCTTGGAAAACCTTTTACTAAAGAATCAAAATAACATCGACGTTGCAACTCCCTACCTAATTATTATGGAAGTTATGAAAAGTAGGTGGAGGGAAAATTAGTTACGTATAAGATACTCGATGTTAAGTTTAATACTCAATTAGAAGTGAAACTTTGAAGACATTTATAGCCTATAAATGACTTATAATTATCAAACCTAAAATCTGAAATTATACCAAAGATTGATTTATCACCTTTTGAATCATGTAAATATGTTGTAACAACATAAACATC
This sequence comes from Pinus albicaulis, assembly GCA_034641835.2. Lineage (NCBI taxonomy): Eukaryota > Viridiplantae > Streptophyta > Pinopsida > Pinales > Pinaceae > Pinus > Pinus albicaulis. Next base: position 1,131,218,851 of record CM076574.1, read on the forward strand.
TTCCTCTAAAACACTGATTTTCATGCCAAAATGTAAAAAACAGTGAGTACATATGATGCAATTATGAATAGTGAACTACATGCTTGAGTTCAACTGGTTATGGAGTATAGAAAACTAATTGGGAGTGTTTCTCGTTATTAATTTAATTCAAGATGTCAAAATACAATGATCAATAACAATGATTTTGAAATGTAACAATTAAACATATGTTAAAATTGTAAGCACAAAGTTTGGATAATATTTGTTACAACAACAAAATATCCAAGGGACTTTCAGACACTTCCAAATCCACACCAAGCATGAATATCAAAAGATGAAATTGCATTGATACAAGGAAATATCTCTTTACCTATCAATGATAACTATGTCCTCCCACAAGTACTTCAACTAGCAAAAGGGTGTGAATACAAGAACCTCAAAGCAAAAAGAACTACATAATACAAAAATATACTTCGAGAGTTTTGAACCTAGGTATCCATGTAAGTACAAAGCCCAATCACCTCATTTCTTGCCTCTAAACCACACTCCCATGGACTCAAAGCTTTTAGTTTTAAATTGAATCATATTAAGTTTCATTTGATTCTCTACCTTAACATTGGTGGATATTACTAGTAAACATTGAAGTTTAAATAAGAAAAATATTATATGTTAAAAAAACCAACGACATAAAAAATGGCTCTAATCTTATGACTCACTCTGTGACCAAACATAATTGTCCATGTCTCTCCTTGATGTCGCGGTTTGGTTCGACCATTATAACTAAGTCCTTGCAAAACCCGTTCATCATGGGAAAAGATTTAGCACCAATAAATAGGCTTATTATTATGTTGACCTCAAAGTCTAAAAGGAGATGGAACTCCATATCCAGAGTATTGAATTAGTGAGTCCTACACTTTAATGTGAAGAATTTTTATTTTTTTGTTTAATTTATACATTACATAATTATATTCTTAAAAGACACATTAACAAGTTTTTGCATATATGACCATCACAATAATATCATTGGTGATGGAGGAGTCACCAATGAGCTTATGGTGACTCCTACCATAAGAGTTCTCAATTTTTTTTATAAATGTCTGATTTGTTTGAGTTTGGGCCAAACCTAGTCAAATCTTGCTAAGTTCGACCAAGATGAAATGAGCTTAATTATGTTTGCCTAAGCCTAGTCAACAAAATTGACCCAAGATTTGGAAAAGGAAGTTTGATACAGATGACTGCTCTGACATATTTTGATAAATTTTCTCTTTTTGTATGTCTCGAAGAGAGAATTTGAACTAGCCTCCTCTTACCACAGTGTGGCTAGATAAGCGAGACAAATTAGAACCAATGGTATCCACTAAGAGTTGCGAGTGAGGGGCATTCATTCTGCCAAAAGATGCTCAAAACTTGCATCTGACTTCAAAAAAAAAATATTTTGTTTTTGCATCCATAAGCAAAAACACAATTTTATCATCAAAAAGGTTTGAACACTAATATGGGAAATTTTAGCACCTCACTTTTACCAACTAGGAAAGCCACTATTTTATAATTTATTTTAATTGTGTAGTTTTATGCCAATTTTCTATTGGGTAAATCCAAATCAGTCTTTTTTTTTAAGACTTTGCCCAATGTTTCCTAGGTCCATGTATTATGACTGTGCTCTCCACTAGGATATAAAATTTTGAAAAATAATCTCTTTGAATCGAAAACTTGTACCATGATATAAATAGGCAACTCATGTCTTCCAATTCAAAGGTTACCCTAATTGAAGATCCTTGTCCACATTTTGGCCTAGGTATGAAGTTGTACATGTTAACAAGGATTGGTCGTATAGTTTACAATAGTTTAGTGGCCTTTTAAAGTGTGGTCCAAATTTGAATTCATAGGGAAGATATTTTAGTTCATTCAACACTGAAAGCTAACAATTTTGGCATGTCAATCAAGCAATGCTAAATCAATTTTTAAAATTTTGGATATGTTCAAGAAAGTAGTATATTTTGAAAACACTAAATACTAAATATCAATTATTGTGGGTTAATTACCAAAAAAAAGATACAATAAAGAAAAAAATGGAAATTATAAGAACAACGATGATCCTATTTGACAAAGTTAGCGTTCACATGGGGTAAGTGATAACTCAGAATAAACAGGAAGCAAGCAAGTAGCATAGCATTGGAAATATGGTAGAAGAAGATATGGCCTAGTCCAAACCCCCACCATTCTCATAATATTCAAAGGTTTATTCTAGCGTAAGGAGCCGCATGGCACCTAGGGTATTGACAACTCGTTGGTTGACGGTTTGATTCCCAAATGAAATACACACCCCCCCACCACTGGATTTTGGAGGGTTTCGTTGAAAAATTATCATTTAGGCACCCTATCAAAGGCTATAAGTCTAATCACTTCTATTGTAGGTGATATTAGTTTCTTTTGTCCCAATATTGGGATGGAGCATAGGTTGCCTTATACCAATCGTTACCATCTAACTAAAAATAATTTTTCATATTTAGAACTCTTTAACCTAGATTCTATATGGAATTATCAAGTACCACAAGATGATGATGATGATACAGATAATTACACTATCAATATAAAGTTGACATTAATGGAATTAAAGGTTGTGACACATTTCTTGCACAAATAAATGGTGGTTGGGCTAAGAGGCCATCAAATTTACCATCAGAGATGGCTTTAAAAAGAAAATTGTACCATGCTGAAAGAGAGGCTAGTTATAACTCATTTGCACGGAAATATGTAGATAGAAATGATGAAGATGACAATGAATTTGAGAAGCACATATCAAAGGAATATTATCGAAACATGCTTGGGGAACATTCACTAAATTTCAATAAATCCAATAAGGTAAAAGTAGTAGCAGTTGTTGCTGCCTGCATAGGTTCCTCCATGGAAAAGAATACTTCAAATGGGAAGAGTTTGAAATTAATTCATGGTTCTCAAATGGTTCTAAAATATGAGAGGAATCCACATGGAATAGACATTCCTACTTTGTCAGGTCGTCACATAGATGATGTGGTCCAAAATCTGGGGAATTACAACCATCTTGACATTGCTCCTGAACATGGTCCTCATGCATCAACATATGGTTTATTGGAGATAGAAGAGGGAGTTTTTTTTTTAAATTCCACCAGTTTATGACAAATTAGCACCATCTCTTAACTTGCCAAACCTTATATATGTTTAAATAGAGGAGGCGTTTTCGACAGGTAGGCTAGATTTGAGATCTTTGTCTTCCATGATGGCTGCTAATAAAAGGATAAGACATTATAATTGTGCTGGAATGGGAGAACCTTCCACAAAGTATGTGACTCTTCAGGGTGGTTTGAAAGCGCTATCATCGTCATGTGACTCAAGACAAAAGCTCTGTCTACAAGTATTTGATTCTGATTTGGAAGCATTGCCAGCATAGCAAGAATCATTAGACATTCAAAGGATGATTATGTCTGAAACAGGAAAATTACAAGTTTTCTATGTGAAGATCTTGGATAAAGGGGGTAGCTATGAGATTATTAAACACAAGCTACCCAAGAAGCATCCAATACAAAAGGCTCTATTTATGGTTGAAAGGGAGGAGGCTGAGAAAATTACAAAGAACTGGGCCAACATTGTCAAAAGGAACTTGCCAAAAATCCATAAAATTTCTCATTATATCACATAAAACAATCAAATGATGCTAAAAAAATTGCAGAATATTTCCAAAATGATGTTAAGGCTAGATATGTATGGTCCTTGAAGTTGATGAAGTTTGCATCAATGCGCACTAGAAAATTAGCTCGAGATATACTGCTATTCTAGAAAAAGGCAGACAAAGAACAGGTTGAAATCTGGAAAAAGGAAGAGAGAGATGCAATGGAAGCTTTCAAGTGTGAGGGAGATCTTAGATATGTTAAAAGGTAAGAATGGAGGCTAAACTATTTACTTTCACAAACAAAGCTTTACAATCATTTCATGCAGAATAAAACAACTTCTCAACCTACTAAACCTTCAATGCTAGTTGTTAGAGCCTCTATTGCCGAAGCAGATGTGCGTCAAAACATAAATGATGTGAAACCAATGGAGGAAGAAGATCCAAAAGAAACTACATTTAAAGAAGAAGCCATTAGAATTGCAAAGAATGCAGTCTCTAAACAGAGAAAATGCATTTGATGACGAGTGTTTAAAATTTCACAGAGCTAATAGCTTAACACTGGAAGGTGTGGCTGAAGGTTCTAGCAACATGGATTTTCTCAACCCTTCCTCAATGCCTCTTACCTCATCAGTGCAAACACCAAAAATTTTCATTGGTATTCTGAAACAGTACCAAATCAAGGGTCTTTAATGGTTTGTAAATTGTTATGAACAGGGACTGAATGGCATCCTAGCTGATGAAATGGGTTTATGAAAGACCATTCAAGCAATGACATTATTAACTCATTTGGTTGAGGAAAATAGGACACGAGGACCATTTATTTTGGTTGCACCTGACTGATGAAATATGAAGGTTCTGTCCTGATTTGATATATCTCCCTCACTGGGGTAGTGAATGGATTGTACTTCGAAAAATATAAATCCTAAGCGACTTTATTGAAGGGAAGAAAGTTTTCGTATACTTGTCACAAGTTATCAGCTCCTTGTAAGTTGTAACTGATGAGAATTACTTAAGGTGAGTTAAATCTCATTATATGGTTTTAGATGAAGATCAAGTGTTTAAGAGTTCAAATAGTAAATGGTGGAAAATTCTCTTGGGATTCAACTATCGAAATCACCTTTTCTTACTGAAATTATCATTAAAAATAACATGGAAAAAATTTGGGCGATTGCTTCATTTTATCATGCTGACATTGTTTAATAGCCATGATAAATTCAATGAATGGTTCTCCAAAGGCATAGAAAACCATGTAGAGCATGGAAGCACTTTGAATGAATGCCAACTTAATCAACTACATGTTGTCCTAAATCATTTTATGTTGCATTGAGTAAAGAAAGATGTGACCACCGAAATGACCAATAAAAAGGAACTATGAATAGTACATTGAACTCTTGCTAGAAATCCTTTTATCAAGCTATCAAGAACAATATTTTTGTAGCCCAATTAATTGATATTGTCCGAGATCATATAAAATACAAAAAGGTTGAAAACTTCATCAACATTTTTATCCAGTTGTGGAAGGTATGCAATCATCCAGGTTTATTTGGAAGGAAGCAAGCGCACATGTTTATGAACTTCGAGAAAATTGCGAATTATATTTTACCACCACCTTTTGGTGAACTGGAAGATATATGCTATGCTGGAAGTCGAAATCTCATCTCATACAAGAATCCCAAGCTAGTTTATAGAGAGCATACTCAGAGTCTACCCATGTTCTACTCTGGATCAGTTCAAGGTTTTTGGTAGAGATGTTTGAACAACTTGTTTAATATCTATTCACCTGGAAATACTCATTCATAAATTTTTCCATGGAAAGCAGAAGGGGAATATGCTTTTCATGCTAAAAGTGGGACGTTAGGATTTTCTCGGATGATTGACCTCTTTCCAACTGAGGTTTCTTTTCTTGCTACAATTTTAGTTGTGGAGAAGTTGCTTTATTCTTTTGCGAAATGGGATCGCCAATTTTTAGATGAAATTATTGAAGGCTTCATGGAAAATGAGAAGGATATCTTTCCGTATGATCAGATTGAATAAGACAAAGTGAGAGCTATCAGTAGATCTCTGATGCTGCCAGCACGTGCAGAGTCAATATTTTGGAGAAGAAAGTGTGCTACTGGTCCTCTAAATGTACAATATGAAGGATTAGTCATCTCCCATCAAGACGGTTTTCTTAATAATATTGGACTATTGAAATTTGTTTATTCATTCATTATGCCAATTCGAACTCCCTTGATTGATGTCATCTGCTCAGACAGGGGTTTTTCATATTAGAATTCAGAACTTCATCATCCATTGATGAAAAAGCTTCTTGTTGGTTTTTCTCGTAGATCCAAGTTCAATGGTCCTACAAAACCTCGGGATCCTAATTATTTGATTAAATAAATAAACCCAGATTTACTCTTTGAAGAACTAGTTCTTCAGCTTACAAATAGAATATTCATATCTTCACCTCCTTTTCAAAGTTTTGATCTTGCAAAAATTCTTACAAATTCTCGGAAGCTACATACATTAGATGTTTTGATAAAATGCCTTCGTGATAAAAACCATTGAATTCTATTGTTTTCTTAAAAGACTAAAATTCTCAATATTCTTATGGACTACATGAATTACAGGAAGTAAAAATATCTTCATTTGGATGGATCTTCAACCATAATGGATCATCGTGACATGGTGAGGGACTTCCAAAACAAGCAAGATATATTTGCCTTTTTGTTGAGCACAAGATCTGAGCGTCTGGGAATCAATCTCATAGTTGTTGATAATGTTATATTTTATGAAGCTAATTGGAATCCAACTTTGGACTTACAGGCCATGGACAAGGCACATCAAGATGGAAAAAAGAAGGATGTCATAGTGTAAAAACTTATTTACAAGGAGACTATCGAAGAGAAAATTTTGCATAGAGCTAGTAAAAAAAATATTGTTTAGCAACTTGTTGTGACAGGGGGTCATGCACAAGATGATTTACTGCATGCTGAAGATGTTATTTATTTTTTGTTGGATGATGCTCAGCTGGAGCAGAAGATAAAGGAGCAAGGACCTATGCAGGGTAAGGATAGGCAAAGAAATAGAAAGGGCATGTCTAGTACAACAAAAGCTATGCAAATCAATGTTGAAAGTGATGCTTATTTAGAGGATTCTACAGTAGAACAAGATAATTCTATTGAACTATATACTAGAAAGGCAGGAACTAGAAAGAGAAAATTTAATTTGGAGAGGAAACCATCTTCAAAACCAAAAAATGCATAGAAAAATATGAAGGATTCAAAGATACCTCTAGAACAAATTGATACTAAAAATTTGAGAACAGATGGTGATTCTAAACAAAAAGGTTGACCTGGAAAGAGAATGAAGAAGAGTGAAAATTATGTCTCACAACCAGGCAGACCTATTGAGAAAGTTAGAGAGGCTAAATAATCCCCTTCTTTTGTTAATACATGTAATACTGATGGCAATGAAAACATTGAAGAAGAAAATTCTTCTCACAGCTGGTCTTCTCCAAGATAGAAACCCATTTTTTGGGTTTATCTTCAACCAACATTGCAATGCTATTACTAGATGATCACATTGGCCTTGGTCTTATCCAATAAGAAGCATCTAATGGAAAAAATTTGTACAGGTATGATCAACAATAGAAAGTGGTGGATTTCTCTAATTCATATTCTTTCTACCTTTTGGTCCTTTGAAAATACTATGTAGTCATACACATATGCCCTATTATCAAGGTGTTTAAGCTAACTAACTCCCATGCTCTCAAACTCAAAGTATGCACAGAAAACTTGAAGCAAGATCATTTTTGGCATATGAGAGGTTTGAGAGTTGTCTGAGGCCCCGGTTCAATGTATTTTATGTTCTAAGATGAATGAAATCTTCCTACCATGCATCAAATATCAAGTATTGCATTCTATCGAGTTTCAGGCCTGTTGCATCAAGCAATGCAAATTAGAGGAACTGCACTCAAGCAATCTAATTTAGCATAATAGTAATGATATAGGTACCATGGAAAATTGGGTGGCTACTTCACAAATTAGAATGGGAATTTTTAAGACTAGATAATTAATCGAATATGATGCTCTTCTCTACCATGCATGTTAATATAAACTTACCAAATCCCCTTCATAGACAACACTATATGGTTGGAAATGGCAGTTCGTAAGGAATGGGACTGCATTACGAGGGGTGTCAAGGTGCATTCTCGACTATAATGGATTTTTGAAGAGGATAAGGATCCAAATTCCAAATTCTAATTTGACTAATTGAAAAGAAAAGTGGCAGTTACAAGATTCTTGGTTTTCATCAAGGGGATGGATCTCTTACAGAGAATCAAACAAAGGTCAAAGGTATGTTCTGCCTGCATTTTCAGAATATTTTCTCTTTATGTGTTGATGGATCATGTAGTGGATGTCAGGAATGCTCATTGTAGATTCATTCCATGCAAGGTTTCTATCTAATGGTGTAGTGATTGAGCCAAATTGGATAGTGACTTCTCAAAAGACAGGGGATTTTTAGCTCTCAGTTCTATGAATAATATTAAGTCATCAGGAATGGATTTTGTGAGTTTTTCATCAAGAATGGATGGCCTTTGTTGTGATTTTTTCATCAGGAATGGATGGAATTCGTTTTGATTTATATAAGGCCATGTTGGACACAATACAAGATTATTTCTATTGTTTGACACCTGAGTAATTCTCTTCTAAAGGCTATCTAAATCTCTCAATCAAGGCCTTAATAAAATCATTACCAAGAATGTAGCTAGGGGCACTATTTGAAAATGGAGGTTGAAGGCTCATTACATTCCTCGGTGTTTCATACAAGATCATTACTAAAGAAATGGCTCTGTAAATACACTCAATTCCATGGAAGGTAGTTAAACAAGAGCAGACAGGTTTTCGGATATTCTAGACATGTAATCTACACTTGGGATACTTTGGAATGGGCTCTAGACACTGGCTAGAAGCCTTGTTTTTTGCAAATTGGAGCTTCATCACAGACATGTTGGTTTTTCTTGGCCTTTGGACCACGATATGTGGCCATGGTGAACACAATATTCTCTAATGCATCAACATTTCTCCTTGTTAATAACTCATTATCCGCTCAAATTTTGCTGAATCAATCTATTTTTCAAGAGTTCTCCTTTGCCCTAGATTTTTATGTTTGACAATGTATGTCTTGGATCACATATTTGAAGTTGTTTGCATTCAAGGGAAAGGAAAGGACATCCTACGTCCTTATGGGTCCAAACATGCTCAAAAATCATTTTTCTAATGGATCCTTTATTTCTATGAGTGTTAAGCAGAGCTTGGTTGATGGTGCTCATACATGTGTGTACATATTTGTCTCTACATTAGATGTTGTGATTAGTGACCATGAGACAAATTTTTTGTTGTTAGAATTAGACTCTCCGCTTACTAGATTCCCACAATTTGAACTTATGTTCAACCCAAGGTGATTGTGAGATATCTAGGCATTACATTTGAAGTGGGGCTTTCACCAGTGGCTATCCAGAATTGTTGTACACTGTCTTAAACAATTTCAAAGTAAACCTTGATTTTTGCATCATGAGGACCTCTCATTAGATGGGAAGTTGACAAGGGTTGGAAAAATATTCTATGCCTCGCACATTTATTATGTATCCTATTGGTTCCCTACTAAGACTAAATTTTAGCATCTAGAGAAGATCATGCAATCATACATGTGGTCAAAGTATGGTGGGAAGAAAAATTTTCCATAAGGATGGGGGGCTCATCCCTCGCCTGACATGTTGAAAAATAGCATTGTGACATCGAGGCTATTTTGCAGGGATGCGGGGTGGAGCTTGCTCAGTTCTTGCAGTAGTATCAACCACAAATGCTTTAACCTTTGTTGCTTTAGCATAATTTATTAGCTCCAACTTTCAATGCAAGATGCGGTGTAGGTTGGTCTAGAAGAGAGGTGAGAACACAAATTACATAGTTTCTAATCTGTTTGGAAGGATAATCAGGACCAATATTTAGTTCTCCTTCAATGCAGGGCTACTAGTGTGCTACCTTGTTTGGCAATTGTAGCTATCTTGTCCACTGTTCCTTCATTGGATTTGGCCGTGATTGAGTTTATTTTCGAGCAATAAGTTAGTAATTGTCCACATTTTGTTCCATGTGGTGTGATGAGGTACATCACTAGCTTCTAATTGAGGGTGCATTATTGATAAGATATGCTCAAACTTAAGTTAGTAATTGTCCACTTTTTTTTCCATGTGGTGTGATGAGGTACATCACTAGATTTTAACTGAGGGTGCATTATTGATAAGAGATTCTCAAACTTTAGATTCAGTAACCTATACAGGCTTTATTTCTACATTTCTTGTCTTACAGAAAAGGATACTGATATAAGCTCCATTGTATGTACGCTTACACCTTTTGATTTTCTGTTTGTAAATACCTTTATGTTAATATAAGACATATTTGAACAACAAAAATAAAAAAATAATGGGTGACCTACACTAAAAGCTGCTGCTTTTCTTGCATTTTTAAATTGTGTTGGGGTAGAAAAAGAATGACAGTCACTAGGAAAATATGCATACCATCAGGATTCTTTATGTCCTGCTACCTTTTTGACTCCATTTGTTTAGAAAATGAATTTCCAAAAATAGAATGGAATTGGTCAAAATATTTTCCTCCAGTACATGTTTAATGCAATATCTTATGGGATTACAAGCATAAATCAGAGATGAAAAGAATATGCAACCATTTTATTTCTCTAGTGTACTCTTTTTTATTTGATAAAGAGTGTCCATCCCTCTTGAAATAAGCATAGGAAGTCATAGGAGGCATTGGAGACTGATATTTTCATGAACAATGAATCTATATTAGAGTTTATATCATATGGTGCATCGAGAGCTCCTCATCTACTACAGTTATATTATCCAGACAGAGTGGTTATGTTGGAAATATTATATCAAACATTTTCTCATCGAGCAACAGGTACTCTTAAGAGGGAAAAGAGGTCAATATGGCCTAATTTGCCTATCAAGATTGGGTACTATGGAGTTGATGGCACCAGCCAAGCCATGAAAGAGGACAATGAAATTGAATCATATCATTTTGGAGAGATAAGATTTAGGAGACATGATCCTGAAGCTATGATTATTAGTCATTATGTTGCTATCAACCATATGTGGTCTTATAATCATGAAAGGGATTGATGAGGAAATATTCAAGACACTTATTTATCCATCTGAGGTTAAAGAAAAGCTAAGTCAAGGACCTCAAAAGAAGGATGAACAGACCCATGCTTCATCTATTTTCAACCTCCAGGAAGAAGTTGAAAAGCTCCAGAGGGCATTGGAACAGGTGAAGGAGATGAAGGAAGCATTGGAGAAAGAAGCAGATAGACTCAAGAAGAGGATTGAAGAAGATCAAGCAACGAAGGAGGCGGAAGAACAGAGAAGGAAATCAGAACAAGATGACTTGGTGAAAAAATTGGCTTTGGAAACTGAACAAAGAATCAAGCAACAGGAAAAAAAATGGAAAAGAGATGAAGAGCTTCAGAGGAAAATAGATGAGTAACTCCAAAAGAAGAAGGAATAATTTATGTGAAAAGAGAAAAATATTTAACACCTTGACATTCCATCATCTCCAAAGATAAACCCCACTCCTCAGTCTCCGGTGGAACCATACCAGATTGAAGAAATGGAGAAGGAGAATTTTTTCCTGATGACCATGGCTAACCCAATAGTGGCATTGAAAAACTTCAATTATGAATACACAAAGAACAAAGAAAGTGGGAGAGTTTCCAAAAATTATAAGGTTAGGAGAGAGATAGTCACTGAGGAGGTTCTCATTGATGGAACAATAGCTGATCCATAGATGACTGCAGCTGCCAGTATTACCATGGCACAAGCAACAAGTGATAATGTTGAAAAGCTGAAGAGAAAGGTCTATGATGCTCAGTTGGAACTTGGTGTTGCTAAGCAAATAATTACAGAGCTAGAATTCTAGCAGCAAGATGAACTAGACTCAGTTAAAGAGTTCAAAGGGAAATAACTTGAGATCCAAGAGGAACTGAGTATGGTTTAGAAATAATTCTACAAGAGCATTTAGGGCATCAAAGTTAAAAATCCTAAGTTTGATGATTATATAAAGAGGGTGGGGCCTATCATAGAAGAATTGGAGAATATTCTAAATATGCTAGTTGACATCATTCAATGGAAAATACAGTATCTTGATGAGGGGGTAGACATTCCCAGAAAATAATTTGTTTTTTCTGAAGCTTGGAAATGTCTTGACAAGGCTAGAGCCTTAGAGGAAAAGGCTTAGCAAGATTTCAAAATTTGCTTCAAGTTTGAAGGAGAGGTTGATGAAGTCTTAAATAACTTAAAATTTTCAATGTTCCAGTAAACCTTTGGTCCTGTACCTGTGGAGAAATTCATAGAATAAAAGGAAAGAGTGATAGACATTTGAAAGAAGGAGATCCAGGCATTAAAAGTTATCACCAGGGACAACACAATTTATATGAAGATTTTCAGAATACAATTCTGATGTAAATTAAAAGGAAGGTGTGTCTATTTCTAACAAGGTTTGCATAGGTACGAGGCTATAAAAGTAAGTGACATACAAATACTGGGTATATAAGAAGAATGTTGAGTAGCTAATCTAAAACCTAGGTCAATCTAACATTTTTTTTCCCTTTAATCTTATACAATTTTATAAAAAAATTGGCCAAATGAGAAGTTTCTATTTGAATCAAAGCCTAAAATATATTAAATTTTTGGCATTATGCTCCAATGGGTTTAAAATTCATAAGGTCATAACTCCACTAACATTTAAAAACAACCTCATAACATAAATAAGCAGAGAGAGACATAATCAATTGAATCCATCATATGCATACTTAAGTGTCCCTTCCTAGCTTCCAGTTGCAAGCTAGTTCATTTCTAGAATCCATGAAATTTCCTTAATAGGTCCATCATGCATAGCCACAGTCACTAGCTAAACCCCAGTCATCAGTTTCCACATTTTATCTTTTTTATCACAACCAGCAGAGAAAACAACAATGCCATCATCCTTCCATGTCGAGCATAGAACCTGCATACAAAGCATTATAAAATATAAAAACTTGGAAGCACACTTTGAAACTTCAGTAATGGTTTTTTCCATAAGTAAGCTACATCCCTGGTTCCTGCAAGCATATTACAACTTCTGGATAAACTTCATAAGAAAAAATAACAAGTACTATAATTCTAACCACAATCTGAAGTACCTCACTGGTTGGTCATATGACATTGCTGCTTTTGGCATGCCAACCCCAGTTTGGCCCTAGTTTGAAGGATCTTCCAACATCTAATCTACCAATCTACATTCCAAGATATAACAGAAGATCAAAACAAAAAAAAACAACATTCAAGGATAAGGTTTCTTAAAAGGATGATATTTAAGCTATTAGCACCTTAATGAAATGAATTGGATTTTTTTTTCCGGCCTTATCAGAATCCGAAAATTATTACCCTAATATCACTATCCCAAAAATCTCAAATGAACGAATGAACGAGTCCACATTTCAGTAAGTTGAGACAATTGAGAACATGAGGAAGCATGACATAATTCCCAAAGTCACACTTACCATGACCTCAAATCCCTCAAATTTTCCCATTTAAAGGTCCATGGAAACCATCACTGCACAACATTGTTTTAGCAAAAATATTTAATGGCAAAAAATGCTCAACCCTCAAATCTCCAAGAAGGAACCATAGGATGTGTTGTTTTTCCTGTATGAGTCTCCTTGCACTCGTGCCTCACCTTTCCCTCCAATTGATAAGCAACTAAATTTCAAATGATTAACACACCCACCAATGTTCAAATGTTTCACATACCTTTTTGACATATGTTTTTTCATATTAAAAAAATAAAACAAGTTGTAAAATTTTATTACTTAAAAATGTTGAACATTACTCTAGATTTTTTAAGCATATTTTATTTTTCATTAGAAAAATAGTTATTGAGGTTAATCTACGTTAAATAGAGCTAATATTTGTAGTATAGTAGTAATAATATATTTTTAAGTTCATGGCTAAGCTATAGAGTAAGACCTTTTTGTGATCTTATTGTTTGTATGACTCTTATTGTGATCTCATTGTTTGTAGGACAAAGGACGTGTGTCCGCTAAACTATACAAAGGTGTACATACTCTACCCCTTTATATTTGAACCTATGACCTATTATGAGGAAGCACATGTTCTTAATCATTGTAAAGATATAAAAAAGTTGGCAATTTTCTCCAATATTCAAATATTAAGACCCATGGCCATCCAAAGGTAGAAGCTTCTACTAAAAAAAATCCATAGATAGACATAAGGTTTGAGGGGGATTTTATTATGCAAAAAATAAATGGAAACATAGGAAACATATTGCAAAGAGTACACTAGTGACTAGAACAAAATCTAAATTCTATTAAGGAATGAAACAAAAAAAAGAAAAAAAACTATAAATTGCAAAATGATACAAACTAATTGGAATGGTGGTAACTTCTCTATGAAGAGAGATGTGTAAAATATTTAAAATCACAAGAAAACATTAAAATATGTCAAAACTACCTTTGAACATATAGTATGATGTCCTAAGATGCAAAAACCCTAAAATCCAAATCCCTAGCCCTAGGTAATGATGTGCCAAAAAGAATGTGTGCCCAAAGAGGTTAATTGATATATCAGCTTCCCGAGGCTACAAATTTTTCATGAAAACTCCATTTGGTACATTTCTTGGACCATTAAAATCCATATTGTGTGTCTTTAGCCTATGAAAAATTCCAAAAATGCAATGGAAATACCGAAAAAATGCACCAGAAGTTTGAGACCTAAAACACTATAATATAACTACCAAGACGTGGAATAATGTTGAATTAATGGACAAGTGGGTCATCACCAGTATTCTATTGAATCAATTGTCCCCCCTTATGAATAAGTGGTCCATTTTGTGTCAATTTCCTTCGTCAAGTGGGGAAACTTTTGTTGAATATGGATCCTAGTGAGACACATGCGCCAAAGTAAGAAAATGAGGTGCCTATGAGAGGTGGAAAATATGGTTGAAGTAGCTCCACATTAAATATAAGGTTGAAGCCAAATAAAATGGAATATTTTATTTATAATCATCTTCACCTATAACCTTTCTTTTGGTGTAAGTCCTATATCAAAATGGACAGATGGGGGGGGGGGGGGGGGGGGGGGCACTTCCCATGGGATCTTAAGAGGTGTTCTTTATACAAATGCAACCATACCTTATCTCCCATTCTAAACTTATGTGGCACTCTAATCCATGTGTATATTGGTGCCCATCCACCTCTTCCACTAGTGCAATGGTTCTTTATATTCTTATCGGTTTCTATGGTTTTTTGGGTCCTGAAATTATAGGGTCATTTGTAGGCCCTAAATAATGTTTTTTTGGACATTTTGGGGTCCATAGGTTTTCATGTCCTTCCCTAGGCCCAATCAAAATTTGTAATCCTAAATATAGTTCTTTCAAATGGACTTATTGTGTGCCCCAAATAAATATTTTATGCAAAATTTGTACCACTTGGAAGTTGATTTTAGGGTTATGGTTTTAAACCTCTAGGGTTCTTTCTTTATGTTAAAACATATGATGAAACAAACATTAACAATGAAAAAACTATGCATTCATGAACTACAAGCACCTTTATCACAACATGTTTGTAAAATTGAATAACTTGTATTGGGAAAGCTTGAGCAAGATTAGAGCTTAGAAACAAACCATGAAGAATCAGGAACCTTGTTTTCGTCTTCAGGGAAAATTTAGATGCAGGCGGGAAGGGAACCCTTGCTCTCTCTGGCAGGAATAGGTAAATGTTAATGTTGATTTTTGTTACAACAATCTAATCCTTTTCCTCTCATTCTATGGAAGGGAGTGGGCTATTTCAAGTGTATAATTTTTATTATTATATCGCCATATTTTATGGAAAATTATTTGAAAATGGTCATTTTTTAATAATTTATTTTTATTGTATTCTATAAGAAAAATAGAGTGAGCTAATTCATTAATGTTATTTAAGGAAAATTAAATTATTTGAAATTATTAATTGGCAGACCATTAAGGGGTGGACTTTCACTATTGCAAGATACTTTTTTTTATTTCTTAGTTAACTTATTTCCTTGTGTATAAGGAAAACAAGATTTTAGTCAATTAGAAACAATTTTAAATTTTATTATATGACCAAATTTAATTCTTTATTGCCAAAACATGTTCTCGGTGAGGTTTCAATATGGTCCAGATTAATGTTAATTCAATTTATCTATTTTAAAGACAACCCACACTATCACCAAATTCAATTCTTTATTGCCAAAACATGTTTTCGATGAGGTTTCAATATAATGTTAATTCAATTTATCTATTTTAAAGACAACCCACACTATCCAAATTTAAATGGAGCTTGAGGTATATTTTTTATAAATAGAAAAAAATATCCATTTCAATTTCATATCTATGAAGCATTAGAAAGGGATACAAAAGAAATTAGGATGTCAATTAGGTTTAGCTTGGGTGGTTAAGAGGAGCTGTTATCGACATTGTCTAAGGTCAATCTTACTTGTGATGTGTTTATTCCTTATGTATGGTTTGCATTATCTTTTGGATTTCCAACTCAACCTTTTGAATTCCTCCATTCTACCATGACTCGTTTCCATTTAGTTTTGCATTCAAATCATTCTTATGTTATTATTAATTTTATGTTAAGCAAATTATGGATTGTGTTGGTTACATCTTGGTGCTACAAAATATGTTATTATGGGTGTATTTATTATATGGTGAACAATAGATTATATGTGTTGTGTATGGAAATAATTTTGTTTCTTACACTTCTTAGTATGTTGAACTATGTTTGGGTGTTCTTAGGTGTTGTAACAATGTATTTAGACACCACCTCTATTTTAGAATACGAGTTTTCTAATATACAAAATCCCTCAATTCTCAAACATGGTATTAAAGCTAATGGTTTGAGATGTAGCATGTTACCTACAAGTCTTATGCAAGTTGTGGATTCTCTTAAAAATCAAATTTTTTTAGTGGATTGGTTCGAGGTTTATAATTGCAAACTAAATCTAGGATCAAACCAGTGGGTCAACATTATTAGTTTCAAGCTAGATCTTCTAAATTTTGATGGACATAATTATGGAATTTGGGCACAAGATATTGGAACATTGTTCAAGAGTGAAGAATTATATGACTTTACGAAAATGGTGTTTCTTATCCAAGGGTTAACTAAAAAATGTTTTTCATCAACAGGAAGAAGGATGAGGCTCTAGGAGACATAATGTTGAAGAATGTAACTAAGTTTGATATTCATTATTAATGTATTTGTAAAAATAACTTATTATTATTATTAAATGACTTATTAAAGCATGGGTTTCATGCTTGGGCCATATTAAATTAAGGTGCCAATTGTGGACTTCTAGGTTAGTTATTAAAGATTTAAATTGATCAAATTTTTGGGCTTTCAAATCATGTACGATTAGGTTGTCAAAAGGATCCTCCATCAAGCCATCTTCTTAAAGGTCATCATCCTCGAAATATACTTCAAAAATAACCCTCAAGTCAAGTGATACAAGTTATCAAAGTTGCCTCCTTAACTCGGTCTCAATCAGTCTTCAAGTCGGCTCAAATCAAGACACAACACTTCAAATTGTGATGTTAGCTCAATAACTATAGAAAACAACTATATATAAAGGGGTATAGTTTTTCATTTCTACCACGGAATTTTGGACATTTCTAAAGTTTCATACCATAGATATAGTTTGGATCATGATCACAGGCTTAGTGTTGGAGGATAAGGCCCTGAACATATTACAGAATTTGGATAACCATCTATGCTATGAATCAAGTAACTTATATGATATGATGTTGCAACAAAACAATGCTTCGGTGTCAACAAAAATATACCAAAGAATCAGTGCTATGTTATGATAATAAATGCTATTAAGATTCTCGGTGATCTCAGTTATGATGCTCAGTACTATGATGATGCTCGGTGATCTCGGTAATGATTCTCGGTGCTATGTTGTTATCTCAAACTCGGTCAAGGTAATGATGATGCAGTTTAGGTGCAATCAAAGGATATATTGGTGTCATGGAGATCTTAGTGCTAACACAGTGAAGGGATGACTTGATGGAGGAATTCTATAGTCTAAAGGTCTTGGTCATCTCATCTTAAATCTACTAAAGGAAGAATTTTGACTGGGTTTTCCCCAAAAAGTAGGGTTTTCCCCTAACATTTGCCTACATCTTGTTTCTTCTTCTATTTTTTCATTGGAATTACTCTTTATGATAAGAAAAGATAAATTGAAAGAATAAATAATAATAACGAAACATCACAAGATAATGTCATGATAAGATAAATTGTTTAACTCCCATCTCCTTAATTTATCTAACACATAACAACCTCCATCTCAAGATGGATTCATTGTCATATAATCCATATAAACTACTCATCTAATCCATACTCTTTAGTATATCAAAGAGCTAGAAATCAATGCTTATTTTCCCCTAAGACCCTACAAACCCTATATTCTCCTTGCAAACCTTAGCCTCTATAAAAAAAAGCAAAAAAGTTCCTACATAATTTACAACGTCATGAATTTGAGAATTCCACCAATTCAGTGACACTCCAAACAATTTTTTAGAAGAAAAAAAATTCCTAGCTCAAAAGACTCCATGTGTGGCATTGATCACCATGGTGTCACTCTCTAGTAAATATTTTTTGGTGAACTCACCAATATAATCTATTTTGATCCCTCTCAATAGATTTCTCTCAAGGAATTGATTATGTTGGGCTATATCTTACACAATATTTCTAGTGGCCCTGTGGTTCCATGACATACACCTATAAGACATCATCCATAGAGGACTCAAAGTAAATGGTTTATTCCCTCTCATAGTACATTAACACTCTCACCCAGTAACTCAGCACACCATAGACCAACATCCCTTCCCTCACTGTGCAAGTTGGCCTCTATTTTGAGAAGTTTAGGAGTTGGAGGCTAAGCATGAAGAGTGTGTAATTCTCTCAAGAAAAGCCTCTCATAAGGATAAGAAATTTACTGAGAAATAAAATCACAATATTGACCACTCTCTTCTTACCATTGCCACACCATAAAAAAACCCTAAAAACATCACTCTTAAAATATCTTGTGTAGTTTCCTAATGTCATTCAGGTATAATCTCACAATTAATGATGTCATTAATGGTGCGATCATTTTTTTATTATCTTAAAGGAACTCTTTTTAGACATGCACCCCATCAAACATAAATCATCGAGTCAAAATGAATGGAAATGAATGAATAAGAGGGTGTGTCAGTGAGTGTCAAGCTTGCCAAGGGGGAATGACAAGGCATGCTAGGGAATTCTAGGGCATGTCAAGAAGTGTGAGGGTGTGGTAACATGTGCTAGAGACTTCCAAGGCATGCCAATGCATGCCAGGCATGCCAAGACATGCCATGTGTTAAGGCATGACAAGATGTGCCAGATGTTAACGTGTGTAAAGGAATGTCAGGTGACAAAAGGGAACACCAAGTTAAAATGATAATAAATGAACACATATGAGTATTAATAATTTAGGACCTTACCTTTTCATGAGGGGCATGTTAGGCAAACCCACACTAGTTCCAATACATGCCAAGGTCCAAGTGCTAGTGTGTCTTAAGTGCCAAATCAACCTCTATTACTTCTCTCTTAATTGTGAATAATTGATCTCAAATAAATTTTATCTTTGACCATTCCAAGTCATTCTAGGGCATCCAAATGCATGCCAAGAATTGTCAATTGCAACCAAGTGCCAAGAGCCAATATGTTCCAGGGAGTTATAGGGCATGTTATGGAGTTCCATGTTTTCTAAGGAGGGAGTGAAAAGATATTCTAGATAGTTCCAAGGCATGTTAGAGTGTTAGGGAAGCATCCCAAGATGTGCCAAGTGCCAATGTGTGTTGAGTTTTAGTGAGTGGCAGGGAAACATAAGGGAGCACTATGTCAAAATGCATGGAAATGAATGAATAAGAGTGTGTGACAGGGAGTGTCAGCAAGTTCCAAGTGTGCTAAGGAGGGAGTGACATGGTATGCTAGGAAGCGCTAAGTCATGCTAGTGTGCTAGAGTGGCATTAAGCCAAGATGTGCCAGGTGTTAGGGTGTGCCAACACATGCTAGGAAGTTTAGGGAGTCATAGGGACACACAAGGGAGCACTAGGTGAAAATAATGCATGCAAATGAACGATTAAGAGATTGTGACAAGAAGTTTTAGTGAGTTATAGGTGTTCTAAGGAGGGAGTGACAAGGTATGTTAGGAAATGCTAAGGCATGCTAGAGGCCAAGGAAGCATGCCAAGATGTGCCAAGTTCTAGGGTGTGCCAATGCATGTCAGGGAGTGTTCTAGAGTGCCTGGGAAAAATAAGGGAGCACTAGTTTCAAATGCATGGAAATGAATGAATAAGAGTGTGTGACAGGTGTTGTTAGTGATTTCTAGGTGTGATAAGGAGGGAAGGTATTTTAGGTAGTTCCAAGGAATGCTAGAGTGCCAGGGTGACATGCCAAGATTTTCCAAGTGCCAGGGTGTTCCCATGTGTGTCAGGGAGTGTTAGGGAGTGCCATGAAAACAAAAGGGAGAACTAGTTCAAAATTCATGGAAATGAATGGATAAGAGTGTGTGATAGGGAGTGTCAGTGAGTTCCAAGTGTTGAACCCTTAGTTAAACTGAGAGGGGGGGGGGTGAATCAGTTTAACACATACATGGACTTTTAAAAATTTTCCCTTAAATCTTATTTACACCTTCATTTCATGGTCAACTTAATATGTGAGCAATCTTAATTTGTGAGCAGCCAGTATCAAGAATATTTGTTAATGTAACAACAGTCTTAATATGCAAGCAACATGTATTAAGTAGATTAGATAAACCACATCAACACATAGACATTATACACAGAGACACCAGATATAAGTGGAAACCCATAAAGGGAGAAAACCACATCTTATTATTGTTGTGATGCAAAGGCAAGCTCCAACTCCCTCTCACCACTGATTTTCTATAGGCACCAACCTACATGAGGCTCCTACCTCAATTCTGCAAGCTACAACTTGCAAGGTAGCTCCAACTCCCATCAATTTTCTACAGGTACCAACCTACAGGAGGCTCCAACCTCAGTCAGCTACAACTGACATTTTATCAAGCTACAACTTGATGTGGAAGCACCAACTTCCATCTATTTCCTGCAGGCACCAACCTACAGGAGGCTCCTACCTCAGTCAGCTACAACTGACATCTATCAAGCTACAACTTGATAGGGAAGCTCCAACTTCCTTACTCTTTCAAAAGAAAAAACACTTGCTGATTTACCTTGGATATCAACTCTGTTCTATACCTTCTCTTCTGCTATTCATCAATCCTCATATCAGCCCTACATCATCTCTGCTCAGCCCCTCCTTCTTCTCTGCTCAGCTCCTCCTTCTTCATGTCTTTTCTCCTCAATTCTTCATACTCTGCATTCTCTATATTCACACTCTCTGACCTCTTGCAGCTTTCTTATTTTCTTCAACTTTCTTCAATTCTACTGCACACTCTCTCTTTTTCTCATTCTGTTTTCATCAATCCTCTCCCCTTGGATATTACCCTGTTTTATACAAAAACAACTTCATGGCTATTTGTATTCCACTAGGAATTCGAAATGGATGGCCATGTCTCTTTGCCTTCTGCCTTCTCATCTCTTTTCAGCTCACTCAGAAAAATGTAACTGTAGGTGCTTATTTTAATATTACAGTGGGATATTTGTTCTCTTCTGGAAACTTTCCAATGCATCACAAACAATAAAAAATTCAATTACGATGTTTACATTCACATATAATGAAAACTCCAGCTCGCTCATTCAGCCTCTTGTGGCTTGTTGCGCGCATGTATTTTCTTTGACTGTGTCTGTCCTTTCTGTGACTGTGTTTTGTCTCTTTTCATCTTTGTTTTCTCTTCTTTCCTCTGTTGTGGTGTAACTGCTGCATACGTGTACCTGTGCCTTTTATATCAGTGCATTTTATATAAATATGTAATAGCTGGCGTTGAATCTGGGCAAATTCCAGCTCTTTTCATGCAGCAAGTGTCTTGTTGATGTGGAAGTTCCGCAAGCAGAAAATACATACATCCCAATTGTTTTAAATAGAGAATCACCCTCCACCTTGAGCCGAGGCCCGTGAGTCCACAGACCACGCGGCATATTTCAATATAATCGCCACAACATTTTATAACAGCGCATTATATATATATATATATCGTAATTTCAATTCTTGGTGAGCTTATATATAGTTTTAACATATACATTGCCACTTCCACTATAATCAATAGAATTTCATATATCTGGGCCCACTTGCCACGCTTTCCGATGCTATACTTGACTTCTTCCGATTGCGATTACTCTGATGCGATATGATTAATCGCAATCGCAAATTCCATTTGCATGTCCCGATGCTCCGCTTTAACTCCGATTGCGATTGGTCACTGTTGCGATTTCTCCGATTGCGATTGATCATTGTTGCGATTTCTCCAATTGCGATTGATGGCAATTGTGACTTAGAATACTCTAATGCTATTTACCACTCCAGTTCCGATTGCGATTAATCGCAATCGCAATTTTCTGTTGTGATGTTCCGATGCTCTTATAATCTCCGAGGCGATTAGACTGATCCGATGTGATTATGCCGGACTTGAATTACACTTGAATCATAATTCATACACCCATCGGGTCCAGTCTTCAATCGCAATCGCAACTTTGTTTTGCATGTTCTGATGCCTTGCTTAAATCCGATGCGATTGGGAAGGGTCCCACCATATAAGGTACTTGGGTTTTGATAATAAAGCACTCCATATCATTTAATATTATGCTTTGAACCTTTGTGTATAAGGCGCCGAATATGTAATGTGCTGTATGTATACTCCTGTGTGGGTGACGATTCCTGGAATGAGATTTGTATATATCTACTTTGCTGCTTTGGGTTATACGATTCTCGGAATTTGTTTTATGTATCCTTCCGCTTGGGGTTAAGCAATTCCCGGAATTTTCTGTGCCTCTGTTGTGCTAACATATCTACCTCTGCCTCCACGACTCTGCCTCTGCCTTTACTACTGTGATAACGGTTCTGCCGCTCGACCGCTTCACTGCCTCTGTATTCGCTGCCTCTGTCTCCACTGCTCAACCATTTTACTGCCTCCATATTCGACTGTTACATTTTAGCAGTGTTCTTCTGCCTGTCTCCTTTTCCCTGCTTACGTTTTCTTTTGTCTGTCTCTGTTCTGCTGTCTTTTTCCTGTTTCTACTTCAGCGCTGCCTCCTTTGCTTCCTTTTGTTATATATAACTATTCCACTTCGAGGTTCTGGTCCTTTACATCCTCACTGCATTCATATTCCATCATGCTGTAAATATTCATCGCCTTCTCTTTCAACGGTGAGTACATAGAACTCAACTTGGTGTATTTTAACTATCACACATTCTCGTCCAACTCAAAATGCTCTATGCTTAGAGTAGAATCGAATGACACTGTATGCAATCAATTCATTTTGGAGCGCATCAAATCTTGATACATATATAAACCGTTATTTACGAACCCATATCAGTTTGCTCGATCGTGCACAGAATTATAACTCTACCTTTTTGCACAGGGTTTACAATGTTCACAAAATTTGAAGATCTGACTCACAGGATCGATCCTGTCAGGCATTCTACAATCTACTCTGTCTTTTAGACAACTCTGCTTCAATTAACTGCTTGTCTCTTCTCCTCGACTGATACTACTGCTTGCTTCTCTTTTTGTTGCCTCTGCTACCTCTCTGCTGCCTTGTTGTTGTTTTTCTCCTCCTTTGGCATTTCCTTTGCCATCAATGACAACATTTCCAACAGTCTCCCCCTTTGGCATTGATGGCAACACATCCACTGATAATCCAATGCTTCCTCCAAGTCTTTCTCTGCCTGGCTTCTTTTAGAAGACCCTTTCTTCTATTACCTTCTTTCCCCCCCCCTTTGACATCAATGGCAAAGGGTTGCACATTTCTCAGTGTTGATTCTGTCTTTGCATTTCTTCTCTCTGAGATTTGTTTAGGCCTTCTTCTTCTAACTTTGTATTATGCTGCTCTATATAGGTGTACAAGATTTGTTGAGAGAACACTTTTAAGAATATTTGAACTTGTATATACACATTAAGTCGATACCATTCCCAAGCATAGACTCCTTCCTCTTGTATAGAGAGTAGGTGATGACAGCCATATATAATCAGAGTTGTATAATAAGAGATGCATTATTGGATCAAGACTTAAAGATTGTGAATGCTCCAAGTGACATATCAGGCTTGCTTCAATTATACTTCGGTCTCTAGTATGATCTTCATCAGAAATATATATCTGTTGAGGAAGATTGTAGATGGAATATGTCTTCTCCTGCAATGCTCATCTTTAGTACCAAACCTGTTCAATTATGATAATGATGCCAATATGTCTTTTATTGTTGTGGTACACCTTTCATGCCTGTTGGTGATGATATGAAATAGGATGCTGACAAGGATATTACTTTTATAGATTGAGAGGTTCTTGTTGTTGAAGAGAACAAATGAATCACACCAGAGCTTACAACTTATTGTGAGAATAGGCAATTTCTTTCAAAATAAGAGACCAAATGACTTTCACTGCTAGCACACTGTACTTTCAAAACAAATCCTTCAATGTATTGGTCAGTCTCATTTATCAATCATGCAGTTTTCTTTATGACATGAGGAGGTATGTATGTCAATGATCAAACTCTCTTTAAAGGTGAATTACCAGCCAATCCCTTGTGCTAACCTTAAGAAAGAGGCCTTGAAGATATGCATGTACCAACTTCAGGAAGGCATGAAATTATATATATAGAAGAAGATATTGCTTCAGTGCTCAATATACTAATTCAAATGTAAGCAAGATAATGTTATTTTTGCTCTGCTACTAAACTTTTCATGATGAATGCAGATAATACTGGGAATACTACCTTGATGTACATTTTCCATAATCCTTTTGATCCTAAGGACCTGTTTTATCCTTACCTAGTTGGTTGATCTCCCCCTGGAATGATATTCTCATTTTTATTTATGAGTTATGTGGTTGAAACTATGAGTTCTGCCATGTCAAATGTCCAATTAAAATGATGCTCACAGAGTTGGGTAGTTGGGTTCACGAGAACCAACCTCGGCATATCACAGTTTCAACAATGCGTGTAGGGCCCTCATTTACAACATATTTTATATATAGGCATTCAATAGAAGTATTCTTCGTCATTTCGACCAGTGGTCCTTTACCCTCAACACAGGTTTTAACACACATTCTCCATATACTTTTATCATTAAATAGACAGGCAGCTGTTAAGGAGATTAAAGGTATTTTCTCACTGCCGCAAAAATTTGATTGTCAAGAATCTCTCTCTCTCTCTCTCTCTCTCTCTCTCTCTCTCTCTCTCTCTCTATATATATATATATATATATATATATATATATATATATATATATATATATATATACACACAGAATTTAATTCAATCATTGCACAGATAACCCTGAAATAATTTCTTTCTTCACACAGTGAGTTTATTTACAGGGCTTTTTGGTTCTAACCAGATCTTCAGTCCAATGGCCCTCTTACTGCACTTTACTCTGTCTCCCTAATTCTGTAGCCCTACGCAATTCTCTATGTGGATGTTTTCGCAGGACTGCCCTCGATTTCACTGGTTTACATCGTTGTGCCCAAATCCACATACTTCAAAAGGTGAATCAGTATTCACTGGTTCTCATACATGTTCTTATTGAAATCGAAGCTCTTTCATATAGGATTTGTTTCATTAACTTCCTAGCGCTGCTCTGATTCATATCGATTATTCACAATTGATATCGATTATTCAAAATATTTAGGTTGGACTTGTTGTGACTTCTGAGTCAAGATTCTGCGTTCAATATTCTCAGGTTCCAAATGCATTCACTGCTTGTCTCTGCTTCAATACACTGCATGTCCCTACTACCTCACTGCTGCTTTGTTGTTGTTTCAAGTGCTGATGTTTTCTTTCTATTACCATGGCTTCTTGTTGCCTTCTCTTCTTCCATAAATCTGTCAGCTAATTAAAACATCAGATAATCTTCTTCCTCTATAGTTCTCTGTTAGAGGAATTTCCTTTCACTTCCTGATCTCATAGATGTTCTCATTTCATGGAGCTCTTCTTAGACTATTTTTTGTGTGGACTACATATGAACTGCTCTCCCCCTGGGATGTTGCTTCATATTTATCACTGGTTGGATATTTTCTTTGTTTCCTAGAGCAGCTCCCCCTGAGACTAGGATGTATTCATTATTTTATTGAGATAATAGGCTCCCCCTTTCTCTTTTCTTTCCATACTTTATTTGGGTTCTTCATAATGTCTACACTCCTTTCCGATTCATAGTTTTGTTTGATTGGATTGGAATTCATCATATGTCTGGAGTTCTTTAATATATATGGAAAATTACAGTCCTTTGCTTTGTGACCAAGCTTGAGGCATTCATAACATATTATTTTACCAAGGTATGTTTGAGCTGATGTACAATACTTTGTTCCCCTTTTTTAATACATTTTACATTCAACAGATTTATGTCCAAAATTATTGCATGCATAACAATAGCCATGGAAATAATTTGTGTACCTGGTGAAAGATTGTATTTTCCATTTTCTTGCTTGAGGGGTTCTTCTCTTTTGCTGCATCCTTTGCTGGTTGGACTGGGTTTGCTTTGTCTTACAATATGCTACATTATGTCCTTGTTTGTGGCAGGAAAAACAAGTGGTGTTTCCCATAGGAGGAAATAACCTTCTTTCACTTCTTCCAAATTTATTCAATTCATCCTTAGGAGCATATGAGCCTTTAGCATTTGATTGTTTCATCCTCCCATTCTCTGTTCTTTCATGTTGCTGCTTGATTCTGTTTGTTTCTTTACAACTCATGTTCCTGCTGGTTTCTAATTCTGTAGGAATTTGCTGAGCTATTTCACTGTTCTTTACAGCTTTTACAAAGATGATTTTCTTGTTATCTTCAACCTTGCACTTACTAGTTTCACCTTCATATCCTATCCCAGTATTTATGAGAGGTGACCTTTGTGCATTTAGAATCTGGTCCAACTGTTCAGAGCTTTTCATTTGAGGAGAATTCATTAATAAATCTCTTTGGGCCTTTTCTAATTTCTTTCTTATGCTCACTACTTCTTCTTCCAGTCTCTCACATTCCATATTTTTCTCTTTCATTTGTTGCAGCAGAGTGTCTTCTACTTTCTTTGCCTCTTCAAGCTGTGTCTTCAGGCCAATAATTTCTTTCGTATCTTCATATTCTTTTTCATCACATATTTGTACCAATCTCTTAAGGTATTTGTTTTCATTCTTCAATTTTTCTATTTTAGTCAGAGCTGTGTCAAGTTTGGCTTTTTCTTCAGCTGCAATTTCTTCATGGCTCTTACTACCATTCACACTAGCAGCTACCTCATTTGATTGAACATCTTCTTTTTGACATGAATTTCTCTTTTTCTTAATTTTCTTATCCTTCTTGTTAGTGCAGTCCTTCGTGTCTACTCCATGCATGAAGTGCAATCTATCCCAGATTTATTTTGCAGAGGTTAAATCCATTATTAACTAAATATCCTTATTATGAAGACTATTGAATATCACACATTTTTCCTTGGCATTCCTATGTTGTTCTTTCACTGTGGGGGAGTCTGTGTAGTAACCATCACATACAAGCTTCCATACCTCAGGTTCATAAGCCAATAATTCTGTCTTAACCTTATCTCTCCATTCAGGAAAGTTTGTTGTATTTAGCACATGTACATTTTGATAGTCCATGACTCAACCAGATCTCCTTCAAGCTATTAAGCTTACACCAAAGGAACCCGCTCTGATACCAATTGTTGAACCCTTAGTTAAACTGAGAGGGGGGGGTGAATCAGTTTAACACATACATGGACTTTTAAAACTTTTCCCTTAAATCTTATTTACACCTTCATTTCATGGTCAACTTAATATGTGAGCAATCTTAATTTGTGAGCAGCAAGTATCAAGCATATTTGTTAATGTAACAGTAGTCTTAATATGCAAGCAACATGTATTAAGCAGATTAGATAAACCACATCAACACATAGACATTATACACAAAGACACCAGATATAAGTGGAAACCCATAAAGGGAGAAAACCACATCTTATTATTGTTGTGATGCAAAGGCAAGCTCCAACTCCCTCTCACCACTGATTTTCTGTAGGCACCAACCTACAGGAGGCTCCTACCTCAATTTTGCAAGCTACAACTTGCAAGGAAGCTCCAACTCCCATCAATTTTCTGCAGGCACCAACCTACAGGAGGCTCCAACCTCAGTCAGCTACAACTGACATTTTATCAAGCTACAACTTGATGTCGAAGCACCAACTCCCATCTATTTTCTGCAGGCACCAACCTACAGGAGGCTCCTACCTCAGTCAGCTACAACTGACATCTATCAAGCTACAACTTGATAAGGAAGCTCCAACTTCCTTACTCTTTCAAAAGAAAAACACTTGCTGATTTACCTTGGATATCAGCTCTGTTCTGTACCTTCTTCTCTGCTGTTCATCAACTCTTATATCAGACCTGCATCATCTCTGCTCAGCCCTTTCTTCTTCTTTGCTCAGCTCCTTCTTCTTCATGTATTTTCTCCTCAATTCTTCATACTCTGCATTCTCTATATTCACACTCTCTGACTGCTTGCAACTCTCTTATTTCCTTCAACTCTCTTCAATTCTACTGCACACTCTCTTCTTTTCTCACTCCTTTTCTTCAAAAAACTATTCTCCCCTTGGATATTACCCTGTTTTATACAAAAACAGCTTCATGGCTGTTTGTATTCCACTGGGAATTCGAAATGGATGGCCATGTCTCTTTGCCTTCTGCCTTCTCATCTCTTTTCAGCTCACTCAGAAAAATGTAACTGTAGGTGCTTATTTTAATATTACAGTGGGATATTTTCTCTCTTCCGGAGACTTGCCAATGCATCACAAACAATAAAAAATTCAATTACAATGTTTACATTCACATATAATGAAAACTCCAGCTCACTCATTCAGCCTCTTTTGGCTCGCTGCGCGTATGTCTTTTCTTTAACCTTGACTCGTGTTTTGTCTCTCTTCGCCCGTTTGCTCTTCTTCCTCTCGCCGTGGTGTGAATCGTTGCATAATGTACCCTCGTGACTTTTATATCGTTGAATTTTATATAAATATGTAATAGCTGGCGTTGAATCTGGGCAAATTCCACTTCTTTTCACGCAAAGAAGTGTCTTGTTGATGAGGTTCCGCAGTTTTTTTAACAAACATACATCCCAATTGTTTTAAATAGAGAATCGCCCTCCACCTTGAGCCGAGGCCCATGAGTCCACAGACCATGCGGCATATTTCAATATAATCGCCACAACGTTTTATAACAGCGCGTTATATATATATATATATATATATATATATATATATATATATATATATATATATATATATATTGTAATTTCAATTCTTGGCGAGCTTATATATAGTTTTAACATATACACTTCCACTTCCACTATAATCAATAGAATGTCATATATCCGGGCCCACTTGCCACGCTTTCCGATGCTATACTTGAATTCTTCCAATTGCGATTGATCGCAATCGCAATTTCCATTTGAATGTACCAACATTCCAATATTCCGAGCTCCGATTGCGATTACTCTAATGCGATACAATTAATCGCAATCGCAAATTCCATTTGCATGTCCCGATGCTCCGCTTTAACTCTGATTGCGATTGGTCACTGTTGCGATTTCTCCGATTACGATTGATCACTGTTGCGATTGATCACAATCGTGACTTCGAATACTCCGATGCTATTGACCACTCCTGCTCCGATTGCGATTAATCGCAATCGCAATTTTCTGTTTTGATGTTCCGATGCTCTTATAATCTCCGAGGCAATTAGACTGATCCGATGCGATTATGCTGGACTTGAAATACACTTGAATCATAATTCATACACCCATTGGGTCTGGTCTTCAATCGCAATCACAAATTTCTGTTGCATGTTCTGATGCCTTGCTTAAATCCAATGCGATTGGGAAGGGTCCCACCATATAAGGTACTTGGGTTCTGATAATAAAGTGCTCCATATCATTTAATATTATGCTTTGAACCTTTATGTATAAGGCGCTGAATATTTAATGCGCTGTATGTATACTCCTGCGTGGGTAACGATTCCTAGAATGAGATTTGTATATAGCTACTTTGCTGCTTTGGGTTAAACGATTCCCGAAATTTGTTTTATGTATCCTTCCGCCTGGGGTTAAGCGATTCCCGGAATTTTCTGTGCCTCTCCTGTGCTAACGTCTCTGCCTCTGCCTCCACGACTCTACCTCTGCCTTTACTGCTATGATAATGGTTCTGCCACTCGACCGCTTCACTACCTCTGTATTCGCTGCCTCTGTCTCCACTGCTCGACCGTTTTACTGCCTCCATATTCGACTGTTACATTTTAGCAATGTTCTTCCGCCTATCTCCTTTGCCCTGCTTAATTTTTCTTTTTTCTGTCTCTGTTCTGCTGTCTTTTGCCTATTTCTGCTTCAGCGCTGCCTCCTTTGCTTCCTTTTGTTATATATAACTATTCTGCTTCGAGGTTCTGGTCCTTTACATCCTCACTGCATTCATATTCCATCATGCTATAAATATTCATTGCCTTCTCTTTCAACGGTGAGTACATAGAACTCGACTTGGTGTATTTTAACTATCGCACATTCTCGTCCAACTCAAAATTCTCTATACTTAGAATAGAATCGAATGACACCGTATGCAATCAATTCATTTTGGAGCGCATCAAATCTTGATACATATATAAACTGTTATTTACGAACCCATATCAGTTTGCTCGATCATGCACAGAATTATAACTCTACCTTTTTGCACGGGGTTTACAATGTTCACAAACTTTGAAGATCTGACTCACAGGATCGATCCTTCCAGGCATTCTACAATCTACTCTGTCTTTTGGACAACTCTGCTTCAATTAACTGCTTGTCTCTGCTCCTTGACTGATACTGCTGCTTGCTTCTCTTTTTGCTGCCTCTGCTACCTCTCTGCTGCCTTGTTGCTATTTTTCTCCTCCTTTGGCATTTCCTTTGTCATCAATGACAACATTTCCAACACCAAGTGTGCTAAGGAGGGAGTGACAATGTTATATGCTAGGCAATGCCAAGGCATGCTAGAGTGTCAGGGAATATTAGGCAATGGTAGGGTGTGTTAGGGAGTTCCAAATAAGGCCAAGGAATGCAGGGGATGCTAACATGTGCCACATAGTTCCAAAGGATTGTTATACGTTCTAGGTGTTATGGCATGTCAAGATGTAAAGTACGTTTTTTAGTTGTTTTATGGCCATGGTTCGACATGAGCCTTGACTTGGTAACTTGTTAAGTCGGATGAGTTAAGATTAGATACAAGTAATAAATATGAGTTATAAAAATTCTTAGGTGAACAAGGCATAGTCTAGTTGTAGTAAATTAAACTTGTTCAAGTTGTTGTAGTCGAGGCAGGACTCTGTTGGCTCCCAAAGTCTAAAAAATAAGGGTAGTTATGAGGACATGATAGTTAAGTAGTGATAGGGTGTGCCAATGTATGAAAAGGTGTGATAACACATGATAGATAGTGTCAATGCATGTCTAGGAGTCTTGGGGAATGTCAGGGCATCACAAGGGAGAACTAGTTCAAAGTGCATGGAAGAAAATGTATAAGAGTGTCTTCCAGACAGTTTCAGTGAATTCCAGGTGTCCCATGGACGAAGTGTGTTAGGATAATTTCATAATAGGACTTGTAGGAGGCAAGCTTGCGATTATGATAAGGGGAAGGAAAAAGAAGTTTAAGATTAAGGGAGACTTTGGGCTAGACACAAAAGTGTTTTTTCATTGACTTGGTTGGGTTCCCAAGTCACAAAAAATGTAAGGGTATTTATGAGAGCATGATAACTAGGGAGTGAAAAGGTGTGCAGGGAATCCCAGGAAGTCCTAACACATGCCAGAAATTTCCAAGGCATGTTAGGCATTCAAAGAAGTGCTAGGTTCTAGGGTGTGGCACCAACGCATGCTAGGGAATGTTAGGGAAACAGAAGGGAGATCTAGTTTCAATTGCATGGAAATCAGTGAATAAGACTGTGTGATAGGGAATGTTATCAAGTTATAGGTGTGCTAAGGACAGAGTGACAGGGTATGCTAGGCAGTGCCAAGTCATGACAGAGTGCTAAGAAAGCATGCCAAGATGTGCCAAGTTCCAGGGTGTGCCAATGTATGCCAAGGAGAGTTAGGGAGTATTAGAGAAACAAAAGGGAGAATTATGTCATAATGCATGGAAATGAATGAACAAGAGTGAGTGATAGGGAGTGTCAGTGAGTTCCAAGTGTGCTAAGGAGGAGTGATAAGGCATGCTTGGCAGTTTTGAGGAATGCTAAAGTGTTAGGGCGACATGCGGCCAATATGTGCCAATGTGTGCAAGGAAGTGTTAACTGGGAGTTCTTGGGAAACACAAGGGAGCACTACTTCAAAATGCATGGAAATGAAAAAATAAGATTTTTTCATTGGAAGTTTCAGTGAGTTCCAGGTGTGCTAAGGAGGGAGTGAAGAGGTATGTTAGGCAGTGTTAAGGCATGCTAGAGACCAAGGTGACATCCCAATATGTCTAAGGTGATAGGGTGTACCAACACGTACCAATGAGTGTTAAGGAATGATATGGAAACACAAGGGATCACTAGGTAAAAATGATTGGAAATGAATGAATAAGAGTTTGTGACTAGGAGTGTCAATGAGCTCTAGTTGTGCTAAGGAGAGAGTGATAAGGTATGCTAGGTAGTGGCAAGGAATGCTAGAGTGCTAGGATGACATGCAAAGATGTGATAGGTGTTAGGGTGTGCTAATGTGTGCTAGGGATTGTTAGGGAGTGTTAAGGAAACACAAGGAAGAACTAGATAAAAATGCATGGAAAGGAATGAATAAAAGTGTGTGACAGGGAGTGTCAATGAGTTCTAGGTGTGTTAAGGAGGGAGTGACAAGGTTATATGTTACGAAATGTCAAGGTATGCTAAACTACCAAGGAATGTCAGGAAGTGTTAGGGTGTGTTATGGAGTGTAAAACCATGCCAAGTAATGTAGGGGATGCTATGCCACATAGTTCCAAGGAATTTAAGACATGCCACATAGTGCCAAGGCTTTTAAAACATGTCAGGTGCTCTGGCATGTCAAGATGTAAATTGTGTTTCTTAGTTGTTTTATAACCACAGTTGGATGTGATGAGCCTTGCCTTGGTAACTTGTCAAGTGGGATGAGCTGAGATTGGACATGATTAACCTAATATGAGTTACAGGTAGTTCTTAAGTGAACAAGGCATATGTTGAATTTCCACGACACATGAGAATCTAGGTTTGGTCTTTAAATATTTTATGCAAACACAGTCAAGTACCACAACACATCTACTTTTCACAACTAAATCTACACACATCAGGGAATCAACTAGTGCACATGACAATTTTTAACTTTTTAAAACCATTATTCATTAAATTACAAACTGTAATAGAATAGGCTAGATCTCTCATACCAAGGATCATGGTCCTTTACAATCACACTGATATAAGGAATACAACTAGGGCTTGGTGTTAGTACTTTGAAAACCAATCTACCTTGAACAAGACAGCACTTGACCCACCTTTTTATGGTGGCCATGCATATCCCTTTTAGTCCACATGTCCTGAACACATCTGGTAGGTCCTCTTACCTTCCATTATGTAACTCCTTAAGCTGCCTCTATAAATGAGCTCAAATCCTTTAGGTTACTGAACTCAGCTCAAACAAATTTGCCCTCTATCTACCTATTTCTTCCTTTAAGGTCTGCAACACTTAATTTTTTATATCAATTGTTCAAAACTCCATTTGTGAGCATCTCTTTGGTCTGCCCACTTTTTCCATACTCCTACTCCAAGGTGACAAGTCTATGGATATGGAGGTTTCCCTTCTTCTCACTAACTCAATCCTCTACAATATGGTGAATTAGGGCTAGTTGGCTAGCCCACTTGACTGCTACGTCCTTATTACTTCAAAGTATGCGTGTCCTTAGGCCCAACACACCTACCCTTCTACCAATATTTTTTTCCTTCACAAGTACATGACTTAGGGCTCTTCTTTGACAGTCACCTAAAAACCCTCCAACTGTACTTGGACTACCATCAATTTTCCCAACCACAATCATTTATTTTACTGATCTAGTGCCCACAACACTAACCTCATTTAGGGCTCTTAAAATCTGCCACCTAATAGTGATTTGAGTCCTCTCAAAATCGCTATTCTTGTGTACCAATTTCTTTTTTGTCCAATTTTATATGAAAAAATTTGAACTACTCCTCTTATCATCCTTCTAACAATTTGTAGATGACTAAACTAGGGCCACAAATCGTCCACTAACAATACATTGAATAACTATTTATAGGAGGCTTCAAATATTTGTCCAAAACTCTATGGACACTCCACGAAAATCAACTCCTCTTCATGTAAATACATTCCTCATATGGCACATTTATTCTGCTCAATCTTCTACTCAATTTCCACCTTCCTCTGGATTTTCTATCTCTACACATACTTTTGTAAACCATGTTCCAAATATGTGGTATACATTGGAGAGATAAACCTCTCTCTAAGGGTCATGACCGCTCTTCTACTATGTAGATTCGTCACAGTTTTAAAGGTGTACATTATGGACTGAATATGCTAGGAAACCTCCCTAACTAGGGCATTATACTTCTACTCTAAATTTTTTAGAACAAACCCTGTTCACCCAAAGAAAAAACAAAAACTCTTTCCTCCATAAGAGACTCGGCCTAGCTCATATGGATCCATAGATTCTAGGCATTTCTTTGACTGAGTGTTGACCTGAACTTTAGATATCTATGACCCTCAAAATATCATTACCTCAATCAATATTACACATGTGGATACTTTTATTCTTTCCCTAAATTCTAATGTAGACCCCCCTCCATTTGTGTTGGTATTTATCACAAACATTGAAACCTACTAACCACCACAAGATAGGGTCTCAAACCTCTCTACTATTTCAAAATTTGATGCGGCCTTCACACATAAACACCATTGAAATCACATGCCCAAATTCTCATGAGTTTCCTCTCTTGAGCTCGATTTTCCATAAGAGAACCAATAGTATGCCATCCTACTTCCTATCTCGAACTCGTTAAGGTGTGTGGCATACTTGTGAACCCTAGCATGATGATCTTTCTCTTGGTGGATGATCATGGCCTCCCTTTAGAAACCTTTTCTCAACCCTCTAACTCAACATACTTTAGGAATACATCTCTCCTAGCCTCCTTGATCAAATGAGCTCATTCTCACTTGATTTTCTTGCCTTCATACCAAGGCCTCCTTAAATAGCTTTTTCTAGATAGGACTTTTAAGAACCCTCTAGAACTTAAAAGATTTATCCACTTAGACCTTAGGAAATATTATTTTTCCTTTTTAATTTTCTTTCATATTTTAAACCACATATTGGGTC
Organism: Pinus albicaulis; assembly: GCA_034641835.2. NCBI lineage: Eukaryota > Viridiplantae > Streptophyta > Pinopsida > Pinales > Pinaceae > Pinus > Pinus albicaulis. Next base: position 1,131,254,085 of record CM076574.1, read on the forward strand.
CAAAACCCCTTCACTTGGGTTCTTTGCCGACAAATCCTTTTGTGACCAAACTCACACAAACCCATCTCACTAGATTTTTGGAGTACCTCCCAAGCTACATAATTCAGCAACATAGTCTAGTTGTATTAATTGTATCTTGGTCAAGCTTTTGTAGTAAAGCGAGGACTTGAGTGGGTTCCCAAGTTGAAAATCAAGTTAGGGTAGTTGTGAGGGCATGATATCTATGGAGGGTTAGGGCATGCCAAGGAATGAAAAGGTGTGTTAACACATGCCAGACAATGTCAATGCATGCTAAGGAGTGTTAAGGAGTGTCGAGGCATCACAAGGGAGAACTAGGTCAAAATCCATGCAAAATGAAAAAATAAGAGTGTGTGCTAGGGAGTGTCAGTGAATCCAAGTGTGCTAAGGACGAAGTGTGTTAGAAGAAGTTCATCATAGGTTTTTCGAAAGGCAAGCCTACGATTGTGATAAGGGGCTCGATAAAGCAGTTTAAGACAAAAGGAGACTTTGTGCTGGGCACAACACCATTTTTCCTTTATATATTATTTTTATATGGCATATGGCACACTTTGGCTGAATTCTCATGTTTTAAAATATTTTAGACAATTGCATATTATACATTGTTGTGTATAAGTTTTGGGGCACTCAGATTGTGCCAACTTATATCTTGTGTGTCTTGTGTATCTTGTGGTTCTTTCAAACTCTTATTTAAGGCTCTATTATTTATATGAACTGGACATACATGTGAAATATTGCCTATGTAATATATGTTTCTTAGTTTTTTTATGGCCATGGTGAGATGTGATCCTTATCTTGGTAATTTATTAAGTGGGACAAGTTTAGGCTGGACATGAGTGGCCTAAGATGAGGTATAGGCAGTTCTTAGGTGAACAAGGAACAATCTACTTGTAGTAGGTGTAATTGGTCAATTTTTTTCAGTTGAAGCAAGCCAATGTCACATGAACTGCATTTGTTAAGGACTTGATTCGGTTCCCAAGTCATGAAAAAATGTTAGGCGAGTTGTGAGGGCATGAGTGAAAAGGCATGCTAGGGAATGCTAACATGTGCCAGATAGTGTGAAGGCATGTAAAATATGCTAAGATGTGTCAAGTGCTAAGGCATGCAAAGATGTGAAAGGGTGTGACAATACGTGTCAGGGACTATCAAGGAAACAAAAATGAGAAACAAGTTAAACTACATAGAAATGCATGATAAGAGGGTTAATAAGTCATCAATTTAACTTTTATAACAGGGGCATGCTAGGCACACCAACACTAGGAGGAAATAGGTTCCATGTGCCAAGTGTTAGTGCATTTTAAGTAGAAAATCATCCTCTTTTACTTCTCATCTACTTTCCAATAATTTATCTCAAATAAATTTAATATTAAACCATCCTAAAGCATACCAAGGCATCTTAATGAATTCTAGATGTGCCAATACTTGCTAAGCACCAATATGTGCCAAGTTCCAATGTGCATAAGGGAGTGATACACATGTTATGAAGTGGAAGGGAATGTATAAGAGTGCTAAGGAGTGACAGTGTGTGCTAATGCATGTTGAAGAGTGTTATGGAGTACTAGGGCAACACAAGGGAGCACCAGGTCAAAATACATGGAAGTGAATGAATATGAGGGTGTTCCAGGGAGCGTCAATGAGTGATAGCTAGCATGCTAATGAGGGAGTGACAAGGTATACTAAGCATTAGTAAGGCCATGCTAGGAAATATCAGGGCATGTAAGGAAGTGCTAGAGTGTGCTAGGGAGTTCCAGTGTGTGTTAACATGTGCCAAATAGTGACAAATAGTGCCAAGACATGAAAGATGCTAAAGCATGCTAGGATGTGTAGGGTTCCAGGGTATTCCAATATGTGTCAAGGAGTACCAAGCAAAAAAAATAATAATAACCAAGCTAAAATTCAAGGAAACGAACAAATAATAGGGTTAATAAGCCAAGACTTTATCTTTTCAAAAGGGGCATGATAGGCACACTAATAATAGATTCAAATACATGCTAAGTTCCAATGTGTGCCAAGTGCTTATGTATGTTAGTGCATGCCAAAGTGTTCCAGGGCATGCTATGGACTACAAGGCATGCCAACACATGCTAGGAGAGTGTTATGCTATGCTAGGAATTGCCAACTTGTGCTTAGGTGTCCTAGTCATGGCAAGATGTTCGAAGTACAAATATATTCTAAGGCATACGAGGTGCCAAGAAATGTTAGTGTGTTCCAAGGAATTTTAAGATGTGCTAAGAGTGTTGAGGAGTGTTATATCTCTCTTATTAATAGAATTGACAAAGCTTGATTATGTATTAAATAATATAGTTTCTACACACACTAGTGGAACTTTATCTAAAGGGAATTTGATAGATAATAAACCTAATAGAGATGAATAATGTATTGACTCATAGGAAAACTATGTTCTCATTACCTGAGGGAAATGATACACACTAATTACTTATTAACAAATTGATTGACTCTAACCACTATATGGCCTTAGACACATGAAAAGGACTCCACAAAAATGGTATTAAATTGTTATATTTTGACAAAAAATATATAGTAACATGCACATAGCATCATCAAAAACCCATTGGAATGATCAATGATGACAAATTTTTTTTTATTGTCACTAAAATTAACCAAAAAGAGCATTGGTGAGGGTCAATAAAAGATCGTCACTATAAGTGTCACCAAAGATAGAATTAGTGATGGGCCTTTAAAAACCCTCACCAAAAGTGACACTATATGCACTTACAACAATGCTTTTTTAAGGACCATCACCAGATGTGACATTGGTGACAGACCTTAAAGGTCCGTCACAAGCATGACCCTCACCAATGTCCTTTTATTTTGTAGTGATTGCTACTCCTAGAATTCCACAACCTACAAGGTTGACACCACAACAATTGGAAGAAAAAAGAGAAAAAGGGCTTTTCTACAGTTGTGATAGAAAATACACTAAAGGTCATAAGTGTGCTGAGAAGAAATTATTTTACATAGATTGTGAAGAGAAAGAAGAAAATGAACAAGAAACTTCAAAAGAAGAGGATATACATCAAGAACCAACCTTAGAGAAAGAAGAAATGAGTCCAAAAATATCATGTAATGCATTGGCAGGAATTACCACTCCTCAAACTCTCAAGAAAGAAGGACATATCAATAAGAAAAAGGTAATAGTGTTGATTGATTTGGGTAGTACCCATAATTTTATTTATTGTAAGGTAGCCAAGGAATTGAATTTTCTTCCTAGATCCAGCACCAGAATGTCAAGTGATGGTTGCAAATGGAGGAACTATGAATTACTTTGGAAAATTCCATAATATAAAGCTAACCATGGGGGAATATGTATTGAATAGTCCAATGCTTTCCATTCCAATGGGAAGTGTTGATGTTGTAATAGGAGTACAATGGTTACAATATTTGGGGACTGTAGCTTTTAATTTTCAAGAAATTTTCCTGAAATTTCTTTCAGAAGGAAAGGAAGTTGAATTATGGGGTATCGCAGGGAAGCTGGGAAAGATAATAAGCTCTAATGTCATGGAAAATCTTCTGAAGAAAGAACAATGAAGCGTAATTGCACAATTATGCTCACTAGAAGTTTCAACATCAAAATAATATATTTCTCCATATCTCCAAAAAGTCTTGGACAATCATTCCAAGGTGTTTGAAACTACCAAAGGACTCCCACATATTCGTGATCATGATCATGCTATTCATTTTATTCCAGGAAGTATTCCTCCAAACATCAGGCCTTACAAATATCCTTATGTCCAAAAGAGTGAAATTGAGTTTGTTATTGTTGGGCCAAAATTGTAATCTACGGATAACCTACACTTCCCTAGACGGGTGTCTAGTCTATAAAAATAGGTGAAAGACTGCACTACCCTTTTTCCTAACTCAAAATAGATATACAGAGAGGATTGGATGCTTACTTGTTTCAATCGCTTCCAAATGGCTCCTTTCTGTCGCTTCCACTACAGCCTCAACTTCAAGTAGTTTCAAATAGCTGAATGCTTCCTGAAAGAAAGAGAATTGAAACAACAAAAGATACAATAATCTAGATATCTATTCAAGTTAATTAGCCAAATCAGTTAAGCATAAACTACATTCATCAAAAAATATTTTGCAATATGGAAAATCAAAGTAAACATGGATACATGTAGGGAAAAACAAGAAGTACTCTTTATTGATGATAGAAGGAGAGGTTACAACCAAGTGACTAATTCATTATGAGCTTCCAGCAGAGTTCCTTAGTCTCATCACAACATAAGCTTCTCCAACAACAACTCCACAAATCAAACTCTCTATTGAAAATTCTCCAGCATTTCTCTCCTCGAAATCTTCCTCCTTGAACACTTAGCTTTGTGTTCAATTTATAGATGAAGTGTAGGTTGTTTTGCAATAAATTTCATTCCAAAAATAGGCAAGACATTTTTTCCAGTCATGTAGATGTCAATGGACACTTGGATCGGAAGCATGGCACATGTGAACCCTTCTATAAGACACTGGCCAAGTGGAGATTCCGGAACAATGATAATTGCGCTCCCAATCTGACCAATGGACCTTTGAATGTCGGGAAATTCTTTGTAGAGCAGCCCAGAATGGAACTACCTGCATATGCAACACACTTAGGCCCCTTAGAGCCTTCGTTGGTGAGCTCCCACATGTTTAATAATAAGCTTCAAACCATGGAAAAGCCTTGCTTTGATGAAAATCTTGTTTGATTCATGAATGTTTCCTGTCTTAGAGCATATAGCAACTGAAATGATAAGGAATAAAAGACCCTTATGATCATCTGTCCTAGAGATGCTGCACAGTTAACCAGGTCATTGGGATTGGTGCCCAAATTGACCTATAACAATTCCCCCCTAAAGCATGAGATCCAAATACTAAGAACATTTGATTGAAATTATTTACACTGTGATGAGACTGGAAACAATGCGAAACGGTCACCTGCATCAATATTACAATACATTACATCATGATAAATTGTCTATTGATCATAATTGCTGAGGGTAGGCATTCCCATAGTCAGAACATAAAATAATCTAATAACATGTACATAATTCAGAAAGTCGTCTACATTGGAATGTTGCCTAGATGCAAACATTTCCTACAGATATAGGCCCATGTTTGGATGAAAATCTGTATGTAAGGTCACTGTACAGATGATGTGTACAACAATCCTGAAATCACAGCCTGGATGGCTAAAACTAGATTCGAGGTCTTCTTATCTCATTCACTCGATCATTCGGGTACAAGTCTAGCCATGTGAATATATGATTTTTCGTCGGACATGGAAAGACATCGTTTGATTACCAGCCAATAATGGAAGTTTTTAACAAACGTGAGAGAACCGCCATTAATGAAAATGGCCCTCAAGGTACTGTAGTACATTTCGTAAGGTGTGAATAGATGATTTGATGTCGAACACCAAACAAAATCTTTCGGTCAAAAGTCTGGAAGCGAGGATCTTGTCAATGTTGTAACAAGCCTCATGGTACTAGAATCTAATGTTTCTAAGTGAAATTACTAGATATTGATTTGTAGGTCGACAAGAAGTCACCTTATTGCAAAACTAGATTTTCTGATTTCGGAGACAAGGGTATGACTTGATATAGAAATTGTCAGGGATGACAGTCATGAAAATGAAGGTTTATGAGTATTGCAGATGGATGAGTTCTAAATCACTGGATGACTTCTCTTGAACATATTGGCCACACTCTGATCAGTTGGCAGCATTGACCCAAAACTGAAGTGAAGGTATGATGAACCATAGGTGTGAATGAACCGTTAAGATGATTACCCAAAACAGTCACGGACATGGAGTGAAAGAAGTGTCATGTTCAAGAGCGACTTGCTACCAAAAAGAAACTTTACTTGCTTTTCCCAAAATTTCCCTTGTCATTTCTCGACCAATACCTCTTTATTTTTTAACAAGCTTGAGGAGGATGACATTTTCTTGATCTATAATTCAACCCTTCGGGCGAATAAATAATGAAGTATCTCTATTTAATAATTTAACGAGTCTAGCAATGAATGAAACTCGATTCTTGCCATGATTGACAAGCCCGTCGCTATTTTATGTTTTAACGAGCTTAATGACAGTGACAACCCGGTCCTTTTTCATGTTTAGAGAGTCTGAAAAAGAGGACGAAAGAGGACTCCAAAAGTAATTTCTTGTAAATTTGTCTCTTAGATCCGAAAAAGTGTAAAATAATATCTGAAAGAACCTCTTTGGTCATGTTTAACCAAGGTATTCCTTTTTCGTAAATAATCCATCTGAGTTCAGAAAACGGTTAAACTTATACTGAGTAGATATTAATTCATTTACTTTAACGAGCTTGAAATGACAAGTGCTCGGCAATATTTTCACATTATCAGAGTCTGAAAAGAGCTGAAAGAAGACTCTAGAGGCTCCTTTTTCGCTATTATCGAAGCTCGAAAAAGAGATAAAAGTGCGCTTCAAATCCTTTTTCATTTTTATCAAAGCTAGAAAAATAAGGAGAAAAAGTATGCTTTGTGGTCAAATCCTTCTTTGAAATAAATCTACACGACTAATCTATTCTTCAGTTGTATTTCCTGTTCAAAACAACAAAAAATGGATTAAAAATACCTGTTTCATGATAAAAACATAACAAAACCATAGTCATAGCAATAAATTTAATTTGCAAGTAATTAAATTACTATATAAAGCAGTTTCACTATTTATTTTTACCATTCCATAGTTACCATTTGCATTTTGGAGCTTTGAACCTAATTTTTCCCCCAAACTTCAGTCGTTGATTGCAATTGTTTCTATGGATGGATTTCATCGCCATCTGATCCAGGTCAGTAATAAAAACCTCCTCTTTCTTTCAGTAGTCATTTCATTTCCATTCTTTACAGATTTTTAGGGTTTTGAGGCCCCTAGGGTAAATTTTGCCCAAAATGAGGGCAATGCACCCTTGTACATCGAAACCTGCATTGCATAGCAGGCACAATGAAGGGTACCTACATGTGAAACACACTGTCTTCACCTAGGGAGTGCGTTGGGCGCAGTTCATGTTTTTTATTTTCAAGATGTGCTCAAAATTTGCCTAGTATTTTGCAATGAAGGGTATCTAATGGCTCTTGTGGTTGATTTTTAGGTTTCCATTGGATAATAATGACGATTACATGGAGAGAAAGAGAACATGAAGAACAAGATACGATTGCCTTGAATGATCCAGGCACTGTAAGAGCTTTAAGATATTGCAGGCTGCTTAAGTACTTTAAATTGTCGGGATTGAGGCAACAGATAGAACTCTTGGAGTTCCTTGTTTGAGCATGGGATCCAGCGATAGAGGCATTTCACATAAAAAATCAAGTGTTGTCCATAGCAGTTGAGGATGTGTATTTTCTTACAGGTTTTTCGAGGAGAGGTTTGCCCATTGCACTCACAGGATCCACCATTGGAGGAGAAACAGTGAGGGATTATGTTATGCAATATTTCTATACAGGGTCAGAGCCTAGAAAAGATGGAAAAATAAACATCCGTGATGTTAGGGATTTTCCTTTGAGAACCATCCTATTCACGATTGCTAAACTAGCTTGCACCGTCACACTCCATGTGGAAAACAAATCATATATGCAGTATGCGTTGGAATGTTTAGAGCCAACAGTTTTCAACTGGTCTGAAGCTGTTCTATCTCAGATAAAGGAACAACTGAATAAAGCAAAGGGAGGAAGGAAGAAAAATTTCAGTTATGGTTCTATCCTTATCTCCTTCGCTTTGGAACAAATTCCACTGATGCAGCCACAACATGTAACATTGGATATATCTAGTCCTAGAGATCCTCGAATGCAGAGATGGGTAGAACTCATGGGTCGGCATTCAAGCCAATCAAATTTTGTGTTCTTGACTGCATTATTTTTCTGGTTCAGGAAACATATCGTCGTCATCGATGAGTATGCATATGCAGGCGTCGATGATCGAGGAGATCCAGATCTAGTTTTACCAGAAGGCGCTCATTGTGGTGCAATAGGTAAGATTGATTTAGCCATGTTTTTTTATTTTTATAAGGTTTATACAAATTTTTTTGTGTTTTGATATCTTTCCAAGACTTAAACAAAATTTTTTAATGTAATGCAGATATCGGTCGTGTTCAACTAGTAGAGGAACCAGAGTGCGAAGCAGATGTGCCAACAGAGAGGGTTGTCGGGAGAGCAGTCCTTCAGGACCTTGATATGGCTGAGACTCTTGCTGAGCTCCAACAACACATAGAGGGGTTGACCTTCGGGATTTTAGATTTTTGGATCGAAGAGCTTCCCATGCGACTGCAACGACACACAATTGGGGTTTGTAGCCGTTGGATGCGATTGCTCTGTAGGATTGCTAGATCTGTAGCATGCTATCATGAGCACCACTAGTTTACTTGTGAATTTTTGCATACATTTTGGGGTCAGATGACCAATGTGTCTTGGGCACAAATTTTGTAAAAACCTATAACTATCTATCTATATGTTTTTAGAGTTTTTCCTATGTTTAATACGCAATCCTATTCAATGATGTGAATGTTTTCTTTACCTATGTCGCAAATGTCTATCTAAAACTTGATTAGCTAATGAATCAGTTAAAGTGTTCAGATTTTTGGAAATGCGTTGATATTGAATGAAATCAAAATGTCTCTCCAAAAGTCAAACTCTTAGGAACAATCTAAGAAGTGTAGGATTTATAACAGTATAAATACTAGTAAGTTGTAGTACCACAAGTTGCGAGTCTAACCTGATGATTATGCGGTTAATACCAAATGAAATGGCATCAGAGAGAAGTTCGATCAGCACGCTATACTCAGCGATATTTTTCGTTGATCTACCAATACAAATCCCTTGAAAACTCACTAAGTTGTCGTTCGGAGAAAAAATGGCCCACGCTGTGGAGGATACATTCTGCGTACTACGACTAGCACCATTAACATATCCAACAAATGGTTTCGAAGATTCAGACATCTACCATAAAATGTAAAGCGGATTACTAACGTCAAGAAAACTCTAAAAAACAAATTAAGATAGTGAATTAAAATCAACAGCATATAAACAATATAATACAAAAAATTACTACGCTCATGATTAATAATAGTAACGTTTAAGATACAACCCATTTCTAGGCTACGCCAATGGAATCCCATCATAATCAACTAACTTGTAGGAAACTTTAGCAAGAAATATTTTGACAATGTAGGGGCCATGCCATAACGGCTCGAATTTCCCTGTACCTAATTTATCAGCTTCCTGGTCGTAAAGAAGGACCAAGTCACCCTCTGAGTAGATGCAAGGCTGGACATTTTTTTCATATTGCGCCTTTATACGTCTCTTATGTGCTTCGTTGGCCAATTAGGCTTCACGACGCATTTCATCTAGATGGATGAGGTTAAGGAGACGTGCTTCTTCTTCAGAGGTGTCAGGTAACAAGTCTATCACGAGTTTTAACGATGATATTTCGCATTGGATTGGTAAGATAGCTTCCAAACCTTACACCAATTGAAAAGGAGTAAATCCGGTAGCATTTCTCACCGAGGTTCGATACGCCCATAAGGCGGAGTACAGGATCAAGTGCCAGTTCCTTTTATGGACTCCTATCATTCGTTGAAGCATTCGTTTAATAATTTTGTTAATAGCCTCAACTTGTCCATTCGATTGTGGATAATAAGGAGTAGAATTATCATGCGACAATCCTAACTTGGCTGTCAATTCAGACATCATATGGTTGCGAAAATGCTTCCCATGATCTGTAACTATAGCCTGTGGGACACCAAACTGTGCAATAACATGGTTGAAGAAAAACAATGCAGTTGTTTGTCCTGTGTTATCGAATGTAGGCATCGCTTCGGCCCATTTGGTAAAATAGTCGACTGCGACAATAATATAACCATACCCCCCAGAAGAAGGAGGGTTACAGGTCATGAAATCGATACCCCATTTCATAAATGGTCCAGTAGAGACAACAGGATGCATTGGAATTGGCAGTTTGCGGAGTGTACGGTCATAAATCTGGCTTGTATGACAACTTCTGAATGCAAGGATACAATCTCAAAAAATAGTAGGCCAAAAGTAACCGGTGCGGAGTATCTTCTGCGCGGTAGCATAACCAGATAAATGTCCACCACAAGCCCCAGCATGACAATCATTTAATAATTTTTCGGCCTCCTCATGAGTGAGGCACCTCCTTAAAATGGTATCAACACCACGACGATAAAGTGTATCGCCGACGATCAGATAATATTTTTCTTGGTATCGAATACGTCGCTGATCAGAGCGAGAGGTAGTAGGTTGAAAATTTTGGGTTTGGAGATAAATGATGAAATCCCCATACCAAGGATCAGATGATCTAATCATAAACAGAGACTCATCTGGAATAGATGGTTCCGACGTAGTTTCAGTATTATCACAGGGAAGGTCACAAAGAAGCTCAGCCAAAACTAAAGACTTCTTTGACTTGGATTTGATGAATTCCAAATCAAATTCCTGCAAAATGACAATCCATTTTGAATATTCCCCCCCCAGAAATTGACATGATAATATGTAAGTCATGGGGTTGCAATTCGAAACTATTGTTGTTTTTCGGAGCAGGATATAATGGCGAAATATTTGGACAGCGTGAACGGCTTCCAGGGCAAGCTTTTCCACATACGAGTACTTAACTTCCATATCATTGAGATTATGACTCAAATAATAGATCAGATGTTCAATTCCATCTTCTACTTGGACCCAAACCATAGCGATGGTCGTTTCAGACGCGACGATATATAGGAAATAATCATTTTGATAATTTGGAGGATACATTAATGATGCTCGGACAAGATGGTTCTTGACAGCATCAAAAGAAGCTTGCGCAACTTGGTCCCAATGGAAGGGAACCCCCTTTTTCAATAATCAAGTGAATCCTTTAGCCATTTCAGCGTAGTTTGGAATGAACCTTGTCAAGAAGTTAGCCTTTCCTTGAAGTTTTTGTATCTGAAGTAAGTTTGAGGGCGTAGGCAAATCAAGAATGGCCTGAACCTTTTGTGGGTTTATTCCAATTCCTTCTTTTCAGAATACGAATTCGAGCAATCGATCAAAACCAACACAAAACACACATTTGTGCAGATTGAGGCATATTTTGTAGTGTCGGCAGTGTAAGAAAATGGTTCTCAAATGCATCAGGTGATTAGTCCGTTTTCGTGAATGCACTGGTAAATCATCTAGATATGGTCGAAAAATGTGCTTGATGTCATTGAAAGTGTAATCCATTGCTCTCTGAAAAGTTTCCCTAGTGTTCTTTAAACCAAACGGGAGTTTCCGATATGGGAATGTACCCCAAAGATCGATAAATGTTGTCTTATGTTGGTCATTTGGGAGGATATTGATTTGATTGTAGCCGGAAAATACATCCATGAAAGAAAATATTTCGCATCTAGCACAGTCGTCAATAATCTGGTCGATAACGGGTGTAGGATAGTTGTCTTTTGGACAAGCCTGATTAACATCCCGATAATTGACACACACTCTAATGGTTCCTTTTTTTTTCATAACAGGAACGATATTGGAAACCCACTTAGTTAGCGGAACAGGGTAAATGAAACCAGCACGCAAAAGTTTTTCAACTTCTGTTTTGATGGCAGCGGCTTTCTTCGGATGAACAGGATGAAGCTGTTGACGCACCGGTTTGACAACAGGATACATATTAATAGTGTGTTAAACTATACTAGTATCTATGCCTGGCATTTCCTCGTAAGACCAAGTGAATACATCACGAAATTCATGAAAAAGAGAGCGATATGAATCAAGTTCTGATGGAGAACAAGATACACCGACATGAATATTTTCTATAACGCCAGGTTTAGTCGAAATATCGATAGAAATCGTTTCTTCAATATTTGGTAAATTTCACTCAGATTCAATTGCATTAATTGGAAAAGAATTCAAAAAGAAGTTTTGAATGGATGGGTGATATAGTTCACTAATATTATTTTCTTCATAATCTGGAAGATGGGAACGATGATGATAATCTTCCCATGGTTCTCCTTCTACCATCATAGCTTCCAAAATATTTTCATCTGTCAAAATTTTTGAGGAAAACAGATCAAATGGAGTACCAAAATCTAATGTACGATCAACCCAAACACTCGGCGACGCTGATTTTGGATTTACTGCCCAAGCCAAATAGATTGATTGCTATTGTAGCTCAATAGGGCTGAGTGGTAAAACATCATCCAACATAGAAATATCTAAATCATCCGTACTCTTCCTTAAGCCAGATGGAGTGGAAGAGATCATGTAGCAGGTCTCTATTCTTGCAATTTATGCCGACGTCGTGGGTGGCGGTAACACAAAGGTTCCCATAAGAGTGGAATCCTTTAAGACTCCTACACCAATGTTCTAGATTTCTAGTTAGGGTAGGTGTGTTGGAAAAATACTGAGAGGGGGGGTGAATCAGTATTTAGAGCTAACTGATAAATTTGTTTGTTTTCCTTTCTCTTAAAACCATATGTCACATTACGACATCCAAATTGTATGTCCAGAGATCTTATTATGTCTTTACTTAGATCATTGCATCATTCATTCATCAGATAAGCAGTAAGCATGAACAAAAATACAGAAAAAACTAGCAACACATATGAACACCAGGATTTAAGGTGGAAACCCAATTCGGGAGAAAACCACCGCTGCTGTAATCTCATTCTTCAATATTTATTATAAAGAAAACTTCTTACAATTTTATGCTGGTGCAGACTCATACCAGCACGCAGACACCCATCTGCAGAAGGCTACAACCTTCTCTCATTTACCAGCCTCTCCTGGAAGGGAGCTACTACCCCCTATTCTCGTTTACCAGCCTCCCCTGGAAGGGAGCTACTACCCCCTGCTCTCGTTTACCATCTACCACTGGAAGGGAACTACAACCCCCTTACTGAAGGCTTCGACCCTCAGCACCACTGCAGACCACGTTTCATCAATTTTCATACTGGATCCACTAGTTTCCACATGACATACCTTGCAAGCCACCAGATTTATTCATTCAATATACTCACACCAGTTCTTCATGATTTTTTCCGTCATTCAAACCAGAGATTCATCATCGTTAGATCATTATATCCATGGGTGCACGTAGTTTCAGATTTATCAGTTAAGAACAGAGCTCGCCCATACAGATATTACTTGGAGAAATTTTTCATTCACGACCTCTACAATGCCACCTCGTTCTCTATTTTTCTTCTCCTTATATAGTTTTGCCTTTATTAAAACCATGAGTCAAAAACACGAACCACTAATGGTATTCCTCTGTCATTATTCCTTTTAGTTTATCCCACGGGGATTTTTGATCTCTTTTTAATTTATTTATCAATTTTAAATAAATTTACAAATAAATATATTTACAACTTTTGAATTCCCAAGCCTTATATCTAAAGTTTAACCCTTCAGACTTTATAGAAATATCCAACGCTTCCAAATAAATTAATCTTACGATAAACCTTTGACCCCAGGCCCACATATATATAGTCAATAACCAATCCAATACGCCCATCGTACCATAGTAAACTTCGCGCAAGTCCAGCGTCCGATCACCATTAGATTAGCAAGCTTCCAGATCAACGGCGTATATGCATATCGCTCGACCTCTGATGCCGAACGTTAACATGCGATGGCCCACCGTACCTGTGTTAATCTTCGCGCACCTTCAACAAATGATGACCATCCGATGACCCCTTCTCAGATCAACGACGTATATGCATATCGCTCGACCTCCGATGCCAAACGTTAATGTGTGATGGCCCACCATACCTATGTTAATCTTCGTGCACCTTCAACAAATGATGACCATCCAATGAGCCCTTCCCAGATCAAAGACGCTCAACGATATCACTGGGCATCTTGGGTCGAACTATAACGCGCGATGGCGCACAGTGAAAAGTGGTTTTGTGAAGTCGTATAGGGACACATGCCGAGCACTCTATGGAATCGCTCCTCAACCAGGAAATACCACTTACTCCACATAGGTGGTGCGATGAAAACCATAAACCACCTTCACTGTTCACTCGGTCATGGTTCCGCTCTTCCATGCAGGGTTCCGTCACCTTTTCAATGTATTATTATAATTAAGTTGCGCTTTAAGTTTTTGCCTTTTATTACTCCTGGTTCCATCCAACTTCGTGTTCCTTCGTCACCAAGTGTTCCACTACTCCATTAATCTGCGCCATCTCCCATCAACTCCCTCATTAGATACAGAGTATCATTCAAGCCTTCCAATTACACAGGTCATCATTCAACTCCATTACAGAGATTATTTACACAGAGGTTTAGGGGATTCCACACAAGAATTACATCATTCAATACACATATCCCTAACTCTGCAACAATGATTTAATTCCTCTCCGGGCACCGTAGGTATCCTCTTCCCATTATGAAATTGATCACACATGTCATATATATTCCAGATTTACTCAACCATACTTAACACAATTCCACAGTTCTTCATCAACATATACAGATCTTGGCCAGATATTCAATTTGTCCTTCAATCTGTTACCTTGTCTCTTCCTAGCAGCTCTCCCTTTTTCCATCTCCTTTGCAAACTGTATTAAACCCCTAATTCAACTATTAAACCCCTAATTCAACTCTACTGCTCTGTCTCTAATTCCTCTGTTTCATCTGCTGCCTCTGCTACCTCTCTGTTCCTAGTTATTGTTTCAGATGCCAATTCCTCTGCCACTGTTTTCTCTGATGTCTCTGTTGCCTTTCCAAATCTCCAATCAACTAACCCTTCTAAAACTGCCTCAGCTTCATATTTAATTTTCTCTTTTCTTTGTTGTTTTTTCAAGTGCTCCTCTTTTGGCATTGATTTAGATACATCATTCTTACATCTTTAACACATAGGTTGCTTATCATAGGCAACTTATTAAGTAGGTTTCCATCAAGGACAACTTCATCAAGTAGGTTTCCATCAACTTTATCGAGTAGGTTGCCATCAAGGACAACAATCTGCATCACATTTCCAACAAGGTGAACATACGGAATGCTTCTAGTAACCTGCGAAGCAGAGGAAAAAAAGGATAACTGATTAATGACTATAATAGTACCTTTATGAGAAAATGCAACCATTCTAAAGTATGTAGAAACAATTGCAATCATCGCATGTACCCATGGTCTTCCGAGTAAAATATTATATTCAAGAGGTCTGTCAGCAACCTCAACATCAATACTTACTATTTTTCCCCCTAATTCAACTTGCAGGTTATTGATAATACCACAAGGTTTATATGTTCTTCCATCAAAAGCCTTCAACGTTGTTGATGATTGCGATAATCGTGGTGAGTCAAGTGACTTCCAACAATTTAGAGACATAATGCGCGTAGATGCTCCCTCATCAATAATAGTGCGATGAACAAGGTGATTGAGAACATTTACTTGGATGGATAATGCCAATTCTGTTGGTAGTTGCGGCACATAGCCCGTATGATTAAAGACGACAAGATTAGAATCAATCGGATCAATTCCACCAATGGCCAACAATAAAGCCTGCTTCTGGGAGGGACAATTTTGTAATACCTCAAGAGCAAACATAGCTGAAGGGGATTGAGCCAAATCTTCAACTATATTATAATTTTGTGTAGCTCTTGCTCGAGGATTATATGTTGATTTATGAATTACTCCCTTCGGTGGCTTAATCGTCAATTTAGGAATAACTAGAGGTGGTACTGATTCAGTAGATGGATTTGTTGTCGAGATAGTAGGTTGATCAGTCAGACTACCATAGTCTTTATTCCACGTCGACACCAAAATATATTGTGAAGGTTTTGTACTGGATAACATTAACACTTGGGAACTAGGAGCTGGATCTGTAGCAACCAAATTTGTGTCTGGATTTGGAAATGGGTCTGTCAACACAACTAATGCATTTGAAGTCTTGATGATTTTTGAGACTTCAGAACAGTGAGGAAAATCCCTAAAAAAGTGTTCCTCATTACAGATTATGCATGGGTAATGAGGTTTCCGTGGTCCTGACAGTTGATCAGATGATCGTTCCTACGGGTTAGAAGTTTTCTTTTTATTTGATTTCCCCTTTTTCTTACCTCCTAGTTGCTTATCACTTTTTCATTTTTCAAATGAAATGGCGTTGATTTCGGAAGTAGGATCAGGATCAGATGCAGTAGTGTTGTGTGTATTTACAGTGCCTATCAAGCTGTCTCCGGCATGAGAGTCCTTTATTTGAGGAGGAACATTGAAATTAGATCGTGGTGCATTTGGTATTTTCTCATAGAGCATGCCAGACTGAGTATAAATCAAGTCTAAATACTGGGCACGAGTTATGACTTGCTCTTTTGTGACGATGCCACTTTTAGCCACATACTCTGTTATAGATGGTAACAAGGATTTGATGAACCATTTAGCAAGGAGTTGTTCAGGAACAAATGTCTTAACCATTCGTCGACGGTGACGCCACTCATGAATATGATCTGAAATGTGAGTAGCACAACTTTTTTTGAAATTGGTCAAGAGTTTCGTTCTAGTTTCATATCTGATCAGTAACTGGAAATGGGTCAAAAATACAGTAGCCAAAACAATGAAATTGTCAAATGAAGCTCTAGGTAATTCAATGTACCATTTAGCTGCCGAACCTGTGAGCGTTCTCTAGAAAAGATGTAATCGAACAGAATCATCATTTAGGGAATTAGATGAGCACCGTAAATGATAAGTCATAACATGAGTTGATGGGTCTTCTCCAGGGTTTCCATTGAATTTAGGAATGTTGGAGGTTAATTTATGTGGCATCACCAGCCACCAAGGAGCATAATTGATAGGATCATTAGTTAACCAGTTTAAATCTGGTAATTCCAGGGTTGCAACAAAAGGCAATTTTCTATTAAGGTTAGGTTGAGCATAGCCAGGATAAGATGGAATTGCTTGGGCAACAGGTCGTTGAGCACCGGCATATGGGATTTGTTGCTGGTAACCTAGATAGGGGTTGTTTTGCATGGCAAACGCTTGAGAGTGTTGTTGACCAAAACCTGGATATGTTACTTGTTGAAATGAAGTTTGCAGAATTTGCGCCTGTGGCTGCCAAGGGGTCTGTCCACCAAGATTATAACCCAAATTTGTATAAGTTGGATTCGGTTGATATGTATAACTAGATTGTGTCTGTGACACCCCATAAAATGGTGGACCAACTTGTGAATAAATAATCCCTGATACAGGTGGTTGTAAATTAACCAAAGGATTTTGAGTTTGTGAACCCAACATTTGATGATATTGAGTTGAAGAACTCGCCTAATAAGGTTTATGAAAAAGATTTTGATGCTATAATAGGGGTATATATGTATTAACAAGTGGTATTGAAGTTGGTGTAATAGGTTGAATTGGTTGATACGATTGGACAACCATTTGTGGTTGGATAGGCAGAGTGGGCTGCCATTTACAAACATTTAATTCAACATTAGTATGACCAAAATGTGACTAAGTACTTTCATATTGGGTAACCGAAGGTTACCCCCCAGCATAAGGAGGATAATAAGACGAAAAATATTGTTCACCGAATGCTGGGAATCCAATTGATAAAGGATTTGACCCATAATGACCAGCTTGATATTTCCCTGATGATGGATTTAATGAATCAAGTCATTTAGTACTAACTATAGGACTACCAATTAAACCCCAAAATGATGACATTGGCAAAGACCATGAACGTGTAGGTGCACCAGAGAAAGTGCCAGATAATGATTTGTAACCTGTTTGGACCGAAGGGCCACCATGAAAATATGACTCTGGTGATGTTGTGAACATCGACAGAGTAGCGAGGGTAGGAGATGACATAATAGGAACAACAGACCCAATCGAAGATGTTGGTTCAGACAAGGTAGTTTGACCAAGTGTATACCCTCGAAAATCGATGGGTGATTGAATGGCAATAGGATCAACAAAAGCAGATGGAAACAATTGAGGAAATGACTGGTACAGAAGGTCTCCCCCAAAGTGGGTTTGACTTAAAGGTGTATCAAAGTTGAGGGATTTATTCAACTGTATTAAACCAGAGGAAGAACTTCACCACGTGCCCAAAATATATTTTGTGAGATTTGCTGGATCGTGTGATATAGAGTTTCAAGGGTTGCCGTATATTTTTGGGATGACCAAGGTAGAAACAACTTCCTACTGCTCGCATTCGTGATTCAGAGCAGCCTGAAAAGAAGATACGTGATCCGGATCAATATGTGATTGAACAATGTCGGGTCCAGGAGGGTATGGTCTCGTTGGATCGAATGGATCAGACTATGTAATCAGGAGACTGCTTCAAAATAACAAGAATGAACTAGGATGTGTGGAAACAATTTGAGCTAACTCTAGATTAAAATATTATTTTTTTTCCAAAGGTATGAATTGTACTTGATTTGGCAGATCATGATCGCCTTCGCCTACTAGAAATAACTTCCGGTGGTAAAGGTAGTTTTAAAGCTAATCTACACAAACGATTGGGGGTAGGATTATGTTCTTCCACGATTACTAATTTATTTTATCCAAAAACAAATAAACAAAAAGAGGGTAATGCTAGGCAAAAGGGTTTACTAGGAAACTGTGAACTACAGAATACCTCTTGGCAAACCAAGAATTACAGGCAGGTAATCTCCCCGAATGTTGTGTTTGGTGTATCACAATTTCAAGGCAGCCAACTCGGTTCACTATGGATGGATAGCACCTAAAAGTTTTCCTCCCAAATATACCCGAAGGTACGTGGAGGCCCAAGTCTGTATTAGCGCTATCTGATGCGAAATCGCGCAGTGAGAGCACCATTTTATACTTATAGTACTGTAACACCGCCTGATATACCTGAAAGTACGTGGACAAGCTACGATATACTTACGTACATGGAGTGAGGTATCACACTCGAAATGTATCGCAGACAAGTTAATGACAGTTGTTATGTTTTACGATGTTGGAACACGTCTCTAGCCTAGACCTCTAAATGTTATCATTAATGTTCCAAAGCGTTGTTAAGTAAATTGAGATTTATTTTATGTTGATCTTGCTTAACAGTTTACC
Source organism: Pinus albicaulis (assembly GCA_034641835.2). Taxonomy (NCBI): domain Eukaryota; kingdom Viridiplantae; phylum Streptophyta; class Pinopsida; order Pinales; family Pinaceae; genus Pinus; species Pinus albicaulis. Next base: position 1,131,273,114 of record CM076574.1, read on the forward strand.
TTTCAGGTTCACCACGATGATGTATATGAAATTCCTAAAATTCAAGATAAGAATGATAAAAAAATCTGCATGTTTAGCTTTTTCAATGAAATACATAGCTACAAAGGGAAGAGAGAAAGTAATTTGAGAGCAAACAAATCAATGAACAATAACAAAATAAATGAATCTCAAAATAAATGCATATTTCCTAATGTTCCTTTTGCAGAAAACACACAATCCTACATGCAAATGCAAGTTTTTCTTTTCAGTTTTCTTAATGTTATGAATGTAGAAAGAAAACTAGGTGCACTAGATCAATAATCAAAATGCTTTTTACTTTCAAGAAACGAAGAATACAAACAACAATTTCTCTTTTGAAGGAAAAACGAGGATTTCAACAACAAACTCTCCTATCAAGGAAATGAAGACTTTACGACAAATTCCTTCTTCTAAAGCAAACAATTCTTAATGCGACCATAAAAAGTACTTTGAAATCAACTTGTAAATGATAATGAAAAACTTTTTAAAACAACATTGAACAAATTTTCAGTCAAAGGAGAAGAAATATATAGAGTTACAGGTCAAATAGAGCATTAAACTTTTCAGAACAAGTCAGCAAACAGAACTGAAGCAAAGTACAAAGTCATATTCAAGGGGATTTGTTCCTTTCAGGAGCCAACATAGTCTCCAAAGGGAGACGCTGCTCTACAACACAAGCTGATAAGGGAGACAATGCTCTGCAAAGCATTGTGCCCTGACCAAGGGTGTGTTGGGTGCAGTAAACAAAGAAAAAGCTACTGATTGGCTCACTAAATTTTCAAATTAAGCTCTGAAAATGTCTAATATTTATGTGAAGTAGCTACTGGGTGGATTTAGAAAGCAGATCAGAGACTAAAAAACCAAGATTCAAGAGAAATTCTCCCCAGCGGAGTCGCCAGTTTGTTGGGCTAGAAATGTAATCTACAGATAAACTACGCTTCCCTAGACCGAAGAAAGTCTATTCAGAAACAACAAAAGAAAGACTTCACTACTCCCCGTTTCCAAATGGCTCCTTTGTGTCGCTTCCACTACAACCTCAACTTCAAGTGGTTTCAAATAGCTAAATGCTTCCTGCAAGAAAGAGCAGTGAAACAATAGAAGATACAATAATCTAGATATCTATTCAAGTTAATTATCCAAATTAGTTAAGCATAAACTACATTCATCAACAAAGATTTTGCAACATGGAAAATCAAAGTAAACATGGATGCATGTAGGGAAAAACAAGAAGTAATCTTTATTGATGATAGAAGGAGAGGTTACAACCAAGTGACTGATTCATTGTGACCTTCTAGCAGAGTTCCTTAGTCTCATCACAGCATAAGCTTCTCCACTAGCAGCTCCACAAATCAAACTCTCTATTGAAAATTCTCCAGCATTTATCTACTCAAAATCTTCCTCTTTGAACATTTAGCTTTGTGTTCAATTTATAGATGAAGTGTAGGTTGTTTTGCAATAAATTGCATTCCAAAAATAGGCAAGACATGTTTTCCAGTCATGTAGATGTTAATGGACACTTGGATCCAAAGCATGACACATGTGAACCCTTCTAGAAGACACTAGCCAAGTGGAGATTCCGGAACAATGAGAATTCCGCTCCCAATCTGACCAACGCACCTTTGAATGTCAGGAAGTGCTTTGCAGAGCAGCCTAGAATGGAGCTACCTGCATATGCAATGCACTTAGGCCCCTTTGAGCCTGTGTTGGTGAGCTCCCACATGTTTAATAATAAGCCTCAAACCATGGAAAAGCCTTGCTTTGATGAAAATCTTGTTTGATTCATGAATGTTTCTTGTCTTAGAGCATATAGCAACTGAGATGATAGGGAATGATAGACCCTTCTGATCATTGGTCCTGGAGATGTTGCCCATTTAACCAGGTCATTGGGAATGGTGCCAAAATTGACATATAACAAGGATGTTGACTAGGCATCCATACCGTCCATTCAGAAAAAGGTATATTCCTTGGAATATTCTCAAAATATTCCCACAGATGGACCTATGAACGAGTGACAGGTGTCGGCATCGGATTGTTCTATTCAAGTTGGGTTGGACCAATGAGGTCATGACATGTGGCAAGCCTGAAGGCCACCACATTTCCTCATGGCCATTGGTCAAAATTTAGGTGGAGGTGTCAGGGTTTGACCCCGCGACCTCCCCTCTACCAGCGCCATGCCATACTGCTTCCAATGTTTGTTAGACCTTAACATGTATTGGTTTCTGTTTGGATTTGTTATAACCAATTTTAAATGGCAGGGTAAGTTGGGGGCCAACCCCCAGTGCATAGAACCTCAGCACATAACCAAACGGTGAGAGCTCTGACCTAATGCACGATTTAAGACCATAACCACGGTTAATTAAACCATAATCTATGTTTAATGTGATTAATCCATAATTGAACTTTAGATTAGATTAAAGCGCGTGACTAGTGCTTAAGTGTGCTTAACTAGAACTAAAATCCTACCTAACACTAATGGTGGATTAATTAGCGGACCTCTAAATTCAGCCAGATTTAGTGGAGTTTTTATAGGTGAAACTGGAAAAAGTCATAACTAAGGTGGTTTTTTACCAAATCAGTCTTGGAATGAGGCTATATTACCATTTTTTACTATTTTGGACTCATTGATGTAGGTTTTAGAACCGATGGACCACTTTTTGATGGGATTTTTCCAGATTGAAGTTTAAGGATGCCTAGGGCCACCAGAGGGTTAGGCCATATCTTCTTCACCTGAAGACCAATTGAAGAGCAATAAGAGGCTAGATAACCATTCTTTTCCATTATGAGTTCATTGGAGCAGGTTAGAGGAGAAAAAGAGCATTGTAAATAGGTCAATTTGACAATTTGAGCATAATATAGAGGCCCAAGCCAAGGAAGCTAGATCAAGGACTTGTAGCCCAGGAGGGGTGAGCTCCATCATCAAATACCTATGTCAATGTTATTTATGGTGATGTTCTGTACTTTATTTTTTGTTGTTAATCTCTTATTTTTATGTAAAATTTCTCACTAAATTGACATGAAAAACACTTATGAGACTCAATGAATTGCAAGATAACTTGAACCCTTAAGCACATAAGAAGCAAGCATGTTTAAAATATGAAAGGGGAATTAGCTGAGCATTACTAACATCCTCCATTCAGATCATTTTTGATATTAGAGCTACAGGCTTATTATTAGCTTTTGTTTCTTTGTGCAAGTGGTTTTTTTTTAATCTTAAGTGAGGAGAAAAGATCTTAGGAAGGAGGGCAAGTCTCTACCACCAGTTCTCCCTCAAAGTTCTATCTTGAGGCTTCAAAAAAAGTATGTTTCAAAGAGGAGAGTCTACCAAGATGTCGGAAGATGTAAAATATTACAGAAAAGATTTTATAGACATGGTAGCTATCGTGAAGGTCCTCAATGAAGAGAGGCACACCAAGCTACATGGTGAAAGCTCTACGCTACCTCCAAGTGTGAATGTTCTTCAAAGGAAGAAGGAAATAAGAATTGTGTCAAGCCACCATCTTCTCCACAAACTCCATGTTTTTCTATGACTTTCGTGCAAGATGCATGATATAAAGTCCTTCAGAAAAATATGATGGACAAGTATGTACCTTTTTCCCACATGATGTGGAGGATGAGGTTCAATTAGTACCTAAGTTTGGGGAGCTGAAGGAAGAAAACCAAAGATTCCAAATGGACACCTCCAAGATCATAAGGGAGTTTGCACGCATATTTTTCCCTCAAACAAAAGATAGAACTATTGGTAAGCAATTTCATGCTTCTTCTTTTCATAAAAGTGTTGAAGATAGTTCTTTTGAAGCTTTTTAGAAGTATGGTAATGGAATTGGGTCCAAAATCTTGTACAAGATGGGTTACTAGGGAGGAGGTCTTGCTGTGAACCAACAAGGCACCAAGAACCCAATTGAAGCCAAAGAGAGACCTAAGTATGAAGGCTTGGGTTATGTTACAAAAAATTAATGGCCTTATCATGAAATTTATTCTGTATCATGTACCTTTTGTCACAAAAGAGGACATGAGGAGGCAAGGTGTTGGAATTTGCATCCAGAATTAGTACTTCTTGGTTCTTCAAATACAAGAAAGACTTGAAGGTATCTCCAGAGAGAGATGGGGAAGATGAAGAAGATAAGAAATCAATTTCTTCTCACCATGAAAGTCCTACTCTCCATGCAAGTTATTCATGCAAGAAGAGAAGTCCAAGAACAAGAAAAATAGGTATAATCATCTTGTTGTATCAAATTTTTTTCAAGATGAGAAGCAAAATGAAAATTTGAACAAATTATTGAAGAATGTATCTCCATGTACTTTTTTCCCTTCATATAACCATAGTGTAGATAAGTGAGAAAAGAAGGAAACAATTCTTAAAAGGATGTACATGGCTATTGGAAAGAAACCCGAGAAGGGAAAATCTAATCCAAAGTTGGAGGCATGTGAGCCAATAGGAGCTCAAAGAAACTTTTGCACTGATTTCAAAATCAGTGGAAATTGGGTTGCAAAATGTTGGAAATTGCATCCGCATCTTCATCCTGGCAAGGGAAAGCAAGTTGTGGATGTACCTGAAGATGAAGAAACCATGGAAAAATTGGCGCAAGATGTAGCCATACCTAGTGCAACTTTAGAAAAAGAGGAAGAACAATTAGAGGGTTCACTTACCTGGTTGGGGAAGAAGTGGGTGGACTATTTGTCCAATTGAAGTTGTAAATTTTTTTTTACACTAGTTGCATGTCCCATAGTTGGACTATTGTAAAAGGTGATATGCATAAATAAATCCCTTCAAATGCAACAATGTTTATTTTTAGAGCATTGTCATGCTAAGTCTGTCTTGATATTCCACATGTTTATGAACTTTGTGAATGTACAAATTTTCATTCATCATTTGTCTACTAGTTGTCTCATATTCACTGATACAAGTATTCGTGTTGAAACTTGTGTGAATGAATCTTATTGTTAAGATTTTTTAAATATAACTATGTTTTGTAGGAAAAGCCAAACATCATGAAAAATTTTGCAGCAAAGTAATTACATGTACAAGCTTAGTTTGAAGATGCCAAAGCAAGTTGATTTGTTTCTAATCTATAGGATGGGGTCGAGTTTGTCTTTGAGATACACATCAAGATGAAGTGTTATTTGGGGTCGTGTAAAGATGACTTTTAGGAGTGTTATCACTCGGATTGAACCTCAGGCTGAAGAAGGCAATTATGAGGTAACCACAAACCACGCTTAGCCAAGTAGCTAGCCTTACTAGGAAAGGAGAGGGCTCTCTCCGTAAGGATCATAGCCAAGATGGCCAAATAAACAAGATATTAGGCTAGGTATAGTAGCTCAGGGTTTTGATTTTGATTGTATAGGGTTTTACTGGATCAAAAGGAGTCAAATAGTCAGGGCAAGGAAAATTAGGTCAAAATTTACAGGGTGTTCTATGGGGCAAGGTAGCAAAGTGATTTAGAACTTTAGGATTTTAATGGGTGGGAAGATCAAGACATGTGAGGAGCTATAAAGAGCATGGTGAATTCATGTTTTATTTCTAAACTGGAGAAATTTAACAGACTATGAATGTCTACCCAAAACAGAGCATATGAGAATGAATTTTGTTTATCTAACTGGCATACATTCACATAGAAGTTATGAAATGATGAATAAACTTAACAATACATTTCAACACATGAAAACAAAACGATAAACTGAACTAAACACCATACCATAGGGATCCCATAAAAATAGCTGCAAATTTGATTAATATTCCTACTCAGAACTGATACAAAGTGTGTCTCTTCAAAAGCCAAGCATCCAAATGAGTCCAACCCTTACAAATGAGAAAGAAGAAGAAGATATAGACCCAAAAACAACTCCCCCTAACCTCAAGGAGTCGAATCCATGAGATGAGGATCATTTTCTACCAAATACTGAACAAGAATCTGAAGACTAGAAAGACCCAACAACTTGCCTCTAAAAGAGAGGAAACTGATTCATTTGACCTCTAGAGGACTCAAGCTAATGAATCTACCTATAGTAAACTAATCCTCATCATAATTAAATTCATATTTACCAATTACATCAATTAAAACCCCAAATAGTGAGGTAAAACTCAAAAATCACGTGACAAACAGAGAAAACTCCAAAATAGGCAGAATTTGTCCTATGCGCAGTGCCAAAGAGGAAAAATAGCCCTTCCTGCAGGTCATTTTTAGCTGACTTCCCGGTGTCAAAATTGAGCTCATGATAGCTCATTGGAAAGCTTGTCCTGTCTAATTTCTATATTATTTTTTGGTTTCTGATTTAGATCTATTTTGTCCCCTAAAAATTGCAATCTCCAAATACTGCCTCTATGTGCAGTGCCACCCTGAAAAAGAGGCAGAAACATGATTTTTTGGGTTTTTGTGCCCATTTTCCTGACCACTTTTGCTCCAAATGCTTAGAAAAATTACAGGGGGCTTTTCATCATCATTATGAACCCACTTATGTCTTCCTTTTGTCCATTGTATGTCCCAAACGAATGCGCAATGGCAAGGATCTATGCGCGACATCAAGGCTCTATGTGTAGCGACATTTTAACCCCAACTTGCAGGTTGTTTTTTACTGCATTCTCGGTCTCAAAATTGGGCCCAAGATAACTCGTTGGAAATCCCTTCAAGACTACTTTTAAAATATACATTTTTTGTTATGCTTGGAGTTGATTTTCCTTGTAAAAAGTTGATTTTCCCAATACTGGTCAAAAAGTGCAGAATGAGGGTGCAGAAATGCAGATTGTTGTTGCAGGAAAATTTTGGAGGCATTCCTCAACTAAAAATTGAGCTCATGATA